>PVJN01008727.1:0-49383 GCA_004026805.1 Lasiurus borealis
CTTTTTCTGAGATGAAACAACATTGTCCTTATGGGCTCACAGGCTCAGCTGGGGAAGTTGCTTCCATTAATTGCAGTACAAAGAAACCTCTTGAATATGATATTGTGAAGTTTGTTTTGAAAATCATATTCCTTTTGAAAATTACCGTTCATTATGCTTCAGAGCCAAATCATTTTACTTGGAAACATAAATGCGATTTTCTACCAGCTAAAGGGACCCTCCACAATGAAGCTGGAGGATCATTTCTTGAGCAAGACTGCCTCTCCTGAAGCTAAGCTCTTCTTGCATATTCTTGTGGGGAGGGGGAGAGAATGGACAAATCACATGTAAGTGAAGAAATAAATCTTTAAAAGCAAGAGAGAACTCCCTTTTGCTTGATTTCTGAGTATCTTTTTCTCATTTTGTTTGTAAAATGAGAAATGATGTAACTATCTGTATTTTTGGTGAATATGTAATTCATCACTTCAAAATCTAAATTTTTCTTTCTGAGCTATAATACCTCATGGCCTCAATAATAAGACAATCAAATCAACTAAATGTGTCTCAAATATGCCATTCTTTGTGACATTCCTGTTTGAAGTCATTTTTAGCTCCTTGACACTGTAGTTTCTTGATATATGCAATACCCTATTTATAGCTGTGAATTGTATTTTCTAGATAGACTGCAATGATTTGAATAGTGATTTGTACTGTGTGTCCTGAAAGCAACCACACCGAAATAAATTGCATTATAAAAACCACATCTGATGCCTCAATCAAGCCTATTCATTATTATTTTGAAATTTTCACCACCCACAGGTCAGAGCTACTGCTTTGCATTTATCAGTGGTTTTTAACCCTCATGAATTCAAAATTCATAAGTTTCTAGTTATTTTCGAGGTACAACTGAATACTAATACTCACGAAAGAACTATTTAGTTTCTGACTATTACAGTAATATTCTGATTACAAATAAATGAAACCAATTTTTTTTTATCAGAATTCTTGCCTGGATATATAGGATGTGGCAAAAGTAGGCATACACTTGTAAGTACGTGAAACAGTTTTTTTCTTGTAATATTTTTTATTAGTTATTGTATTATTCCCATATGAACTACTGCATAAATTTACTTTTACCACAACCTGTATAAGTAATGAAGTGGGCAATATCAAGGAAGGTCAGGTTTTTTTTGTGGATGCAAAAGGAACACAAATGATTCCTTTCTCTCTTTTGCTTTCTTTTTCCATCATCACAGGATAAAAAATGAGGGTGTAACTTTATGCATTTCCATTATGGGGACCACCTGAAGGCTGTGACTATGTATATGTTCACCCCCACAAGCAAAGAGTGGAAAGTATTCATCTCTGAGTCTTCTGTACCTGGCAGTGTGTTTCACATTCAACAGATATTAAATAAGTGTATATTGAATGGCTCATAAGCTGAAAGATACTAAAAGGTAGAACCTGCCAAAAAAAAAAAGAAAGAAATGAAGGTATAGTAATAATTTACCATGTTTAGTTACTGACAGAAATACATATGCAAATTAATAAAAATAAAATATATCCGAAAATGCCAGGACTTCCTTTTGCATCTCCAATCACTGTTTGGAATAATTCAGAATCTCATTAGGTGTTTTGAGCTATGTTTAAGAAAAAATAATTTTGAAATGACCAATACAGTCAAGTTTAAAAAAAAAAACAAACTTAAATTATTCCTTCTTTATATCCACCCATCTACTTCCTGAATATGGTCTATTATGATTTTTTTCTCTTCCTTCTTTGGCCATGCCTCAGAGAGTGCAGGCTTCATGACGGTTAAAATGGTTATTTTCCTATTCACTGTTATATTCCTACAATTTAGCAGAGTTAGACACATAGTAGGGCCCTTACAAATATTAGGGATACGTACATGAATGTCTCTAAGCATTTAGAAATGTGGGTTTCCTTAAAATCAGAAAATGGGTTGGATAAATCATGTTCAGATTGAAAAATTCCCATCACTCCTTTAGCCAATCACTGTTTAGGAAAATTATTAAACAAATACTAAATATGTCCCCACACCCAGCAACACCCACAACCCCTAAGAGAGGTAGAAATCAGAATCTAGAACATAAAACATATTATCTAAAATATTCAATTTTTAACAAAACAAAACAAAATACAGGCATGCAAAAAATAAGATCATGTGGCTAATATAGAGAAAGAAACAATTTCTGATATGTCTGTCAGCTAGTCATTGGATGTGAATCAGTTGCCTCAAGAATGGTTATGACCCTGAGCAAACGATTATCAGGAATAATTTCTGGAGATAGAAGACAGCTGAAAACTGTCAACTGGCAGTCTCCCAGTCATTGGGAGAAATCACCTTCTCACTCCTAAAGGGAATTGGGCAGATCACCACAATATCGACTATCTGTTGACAGTTAAACCAGCTTTCAAATGTATACCTTTGCAGCTTCAAGCACATGCTTTACCCTTATATTATTGTGCCTGCTGAATGCACAAGGAATGCTATTTACAACTGTTACCAGAGTTTTAGTCTATCTAATGAAGCTTCAGAGTATCTGAAAGAGCAAAACATATGCTCCTAGTTGGTTGCTCAAGTAAATGTTTGGTTTGACTGCAACAGTTGTGAACTAGATGTGTGAAGAGGCATGCTATAGCCTGACGTCCCCCCTCCCTTTCTAGACATAGTGCAGTAATGCAGAGAACCCCCTCTGGTTTGTAGGCACGTGGAAATGTACATCAAGGCTCTGTGTAGGCAGGCAGACTTGAAGCCTTTCCTGATCTCCGGGAAGTGCTCTTGCAGGAATGAGAGTTGGGTCTTCAATAAACTCCCTCCATCCTCTGTTTCCAATTCTCAAAAAGTAATTCATAGTTTTTTTTAAAAAAAATACTGGTAGACATGAACTTCTCTTTTTTCCCCAAGAGGTGCCAGATAGATATGGCTTAAGATTCACTGCAGGGAAGCCAGGGTGAGTTAAGAGTGATTCTTGAAGGCTTCTCCTGGCCAATGGGGTATGACCTGTAAAATAATAGGAGCCAGATATATCCAAACCAGAAAATGGGGTCTGTTTGGATTCATTTACAAGAGATTGTAAATGAGAGATTAAACAAGGACAACCCTGTTTCCCCAAAAGTAAGACATCCCCTGAAAATAAGACCTACTTCCAGTTTTGCCTCTCGCTGTAATATAAAACATCCCCTGAAAATAAGACCTCCCCAATAATAAGGCCTCCCCGGAACATAAGGCCTCCCCGGAATATAAGGCCCCTGAAGCTCCCGTAAGGGGTCTGACTCCTGATTTAAAGAGACCTCGACCTCGCACTGCCTGAACAGCTCCCGCTGCCCTGCGGCCAATCAGTGAGCTGGTTTGTGATGACAACTACTACCGTACCGTATACAGGTAATAAATTTCCTTTTTATTGCTCAGCAATAAATGCGTACCGTATTCTTCTTCGTGGAAAAATAAGACACACCTTGAAAATAAGACCTAGCACATCTTTGGGAGCAAAAATTAATATAAGACACTATCTTATTTTCAGGGAAACAGGGTACAGAGTAAGCCTTTTTTTTTTTTTTGAGAGAAGAGGAGGTTATCCCAATAGTCAAGAAAGAAAACTAAGGAGAGTAAGAGCCAGAAGAGCTTTAAAAAGAGAGTCTGTCCTCCGAACTGGTTATTGTTGTGAGCAACTGAGACTCAATCCTACGGAAGACCTTTTGAGAACGCTTGCCTAACCCACCTCAGAACTGCCCAGCAATAATGAATGCCTGGGGCATTATTCCAGTGACTCCAATTTCCCACTGTGCAACCATCTCCCCTGGGGTAATTAAGTCTCCCCTACTTCCTTAGCAAGCTCCCCTGGTTAGCACTGAATAAGAAAAGTGGCAATCCAGGTTCACCAAGGTCTGCAGCCACAGGAACTGTCCAGCACAGCTGCTGCTGAAATCAGACATGAGCTGCGGGAATACTGTGCAGAGTACCAAAGGTGGCTGCTACAGCCGCTGGTTGTCTAATTAGGTATCTAAATGATTGTTTGAAATATTAGCTCTCAAAAAAGCAAGAGCAAATAATCAACTCGACTGTCAACTGTCCTTAGATGTTTCTGCTCTCTGATGCTCTGTTCACATCAGAAAGTATTTGAGCCAATAGGAATAATTTCTCTAGGACATTCTTGCTTTTAGTTCTGGCTCAATACTCTAGGAGGCAAGAGTAATTTATCCACACTGACTCTTGTCTTATCCCCAGTAAATATCAGTTCCTACACCTACTAAGAGAAGAGGATGTCAGGAGATTATATAAGTAAACAGTATTTACAAACTTGGCTGGTTTCTCCAAACTCCATGTGTTTTAAATGATTAACCGGTGCTTACTAAATAGTCATTTTTCTGACCTATCGTTTCGTTTGTTAAAAATCTGCCCTGGGTGTTTAGAAGGGCCTTTGAAGTTAGCCTTCACTGCTAACTTTGTTGCTTCTTTGGTGTATGTCTTACCTTCAAATGCTATGATTTCATTTTATAACATGAAATGGGCTTCTGTTTCTTTTCTTTTCAATCATTCAGGCAGTTGAGATATGACATTTCACTTCATTTTGATTCACTGAATATAATTCAATAAAGGGCGGAGAGAAAGCTAAACTCTAGCAGCAGACACCTCTTCCTTGCAAACCAATTGGCTTTTCTCCTACTGTTTGGAAAACACTGATAACATTCATGCTTCCAAATTTCTATCCCATACCTTTCTTGGCTATTTCATTGCATTGAACCTTCAAATGCAATTTTTAGCACTGAAAAAAAGTCCGCCTTCTCTGGCTGGCATCTAGAGAAGAAAAATAAATATGAGAGTAGGTTTTAGGCTTCCTTCCTTATTAACTGAAATGTATGGTTCTAAATAAAATGATACAGAGTCTCAAACAAAAAAGCTGGCTATTCAATAAAGAACAGAATACGGCATCTTAAAAATGAGCTATATTTGTTTTGCATAACTCTCACAGCATCCCTATTAATTTCTATTGCTAGTCTAATCTACAGATGGGGAAACTGAGGCACACTGACATAAGGTAACACTCCTGTAGCGTACATAGGTGGTAAGTAGGGGAGCCAGAATTCAAACCCAGGCAGCTGGCTTTAAAAATCCATGCTCTTTCACAATCCTATGCTACCTCTTAGCTAATCTCTCTTTAAAGTCTTTGACATGAATTCACTGATACCTTGTCACACAATAAGGAAGTTAAGGACACCAACATTATTTATATAAACTGTTTAAATTTATTTGAAAATTAGCAGCAAAGCAAGAAAACACCGGCTAATTCTAATATTTACACACATGATTTCATTTTAGCAATTCTGATTTCTCCTACATATCAAAGCTCAAGATTGTGCCCCTGTATTGTCTTATAGTACTGCAAAGTACCCCAAAATGTGAGGACTGCATTTTGGATATTTTTAGTCATAGTAAAATATGTGTAAGAATAGAATTCTGTTGGTTAGCTTTGACCTGTTTGCATCTTAAAATCACCAGAAAACCTCCATAATATAGCTCATAGTAGCATATCAGCATGCATACATATGCAATTCTAATTTTTTGGGTTTGAGAATGTAATGAAGTCTATAACACACTAGATGGCAGCCTTGCCACATGAGCCCCCAATGTAAAATCAGGGTCTGAGACTAGTTCTCATTTCTCAGTAGAATGTTTAAACTGTTGAATGCGGAACTAATAATGAGTCTACCTCTCTGGTTTCACAATTTGAGGTCAAAACCTCTGGAAGAAAGGACTCACATGAAGTTAGAGAATTGTCCCCTGCTCAATAGTTCAATAAGACTTGTCTTACGGAGACTTTTTACTCTATGAGGCTAGGAAAGTTGACTTTCTGCTCCTTGCACAGTTGGAATAATTGCAAAAAGCTTCTTGGGGGCCCATCAGAAACTCAAGTTTATTTATAATTATATGCCAAAATACTTGATTTCTTGTAGCTCTTAAATTACAAGTTTAATTTGTAACCATATATAATGCTAGACATTGGGTATGTGTGTCTGTGTGGATATGTAATTTTTTACTTAAAACTTCCATTTTTCTAAAACCTAAGAGATTTAAGGTATTAATAAAAAGTTAATAGTCTCAACATTATGGTCCTTTAGAGTCACTTAACATCTATTTTCTTCCTCATCCCAGAAATGACTCCCCTAATCTATATCCCCATTTAATTCAGTCGAAGGCAAACCATTCCATGCATATTCTCCTCTCTACTGGATGGAAGTTAAAGAGATTAGAAGGGAGATGGGAACTCTATTTTACAGTCTAAAGTGCAGACATATTCCTACCATCTTATGGGAAAGCCTTGACCACACTGCCTGTAGATGAAAAGACTGCTTCAGGCGTACTAGACATTAAACAGGCTTTTGTGGGTTGGCTTTGGAGCCAAGCACCATCAATGAGCTTGTGAGATACAGGTTCCTTAAGCAGTGCAAACTGTTCAAATGATTGAACTACAACTAGTTCCTAGAATGGAACTTTAAGATATTAATCTTTTTTGCCATGTGTCTGGGCAGCTCAGTTAATTGGAGCATTGTTTGTATACCAAAAGGTTACAGGGTCAATTCCCAGTTAGAGCACATATCTAGGTTGCAGGTTCAATCCCTGGTCAGAACACACATGTGAGGTAAACTCTCTGTCTTTGTCTTCTCTTCTCTCTCTCTCCCTGCCTCCCTTTCTCTCAAGAAAAAAAAAAAATCAGAAAAACATAGCTTTGTGTGAGGATTTTTAAAAAAAAGAAAAATGTTCATCTCTTTTATTTTGTGGTGACCTCCTACAGTTTTAATCAGCTCTCCCAAGTCAGATGGCTGCTGGTGTTCTCACTTATCTTATTATAAGTATACATTAACAAAGCAATAATTATGATATGACATAGGCTCAGTAGGACACTATTTCTTTATGATTATCAACTTGAAGATAAAAACAAAACTCTGCATTTGAGTGAGAGACACAATCT
This sequence comes from Lasiurus borealis, assembly GCA_004026805.1. Classification (NCBI taxonomy): domain Eukaryota; kingdom Metazoa; phylum Chordata; class Mammalia; order Chiroptera; family Vespertilionidae; genus Lasiurus; species Lasiurus borealis. Next base: position 6,972 of record PVJN01008727.1, read on the forward strand.
AGGTTAACGTTTTATAAAATCTCTATATATAAAAACCTAAGCAACTGTCCTACTGTTTGTCCTCCCATTCACCTGGTAGCTATGGCATGCAATGACCACCAGGGGGCAGACACTCTGACCACTGGAAGAGGGAGCCTGATTCCTCACGGAATTGGCAGTGGGTTATGTTGCTGCTGAGGCACTGTCAATCAGAATCTGCTTCATCTGCACACCGGACCCAGAGAGGTGCCTCGGCCTGGCCTAGAGGCATCAGGCTGAAACCGGCTCTACAACATCCCCCAAGAAGTCCTGGATTGTGAGAGGGCACAGACCAGGCCAAGGGACCCCACTAGTGCACGAACCCATGCACCACGCCTCTATTATCCTGAAAACTCATCTTCAAACTCTACTTTAAAGGTATATAACAAATCTACATATAACCCACTTGTAACTTATCTGGCTGCCCTTTAAGCAAGTTTATGAGTAATTATAGATTTTTAAAAATAATTTTATGGTTATGTAGGTTGGCCTTTCTTCCTTCCTACTCAAAATAAAATGAGTATCTCTGTGTCAGTTACTGTTTAAAGGCCATGGTAAGGATATATTTTCTGTGTTAAAACTTTTTACCTGTTCTCTGGTTGATAACTTGACATCACAGGAAAGCATTATATACATACTGAAGTAACATTTAAAGATTTGTAAGGACATTTCCAGCTCTACCGTATGCCGTCATGAACTTCAGAGTTGGAACAGATGCAAAGAAGTTGAGGATATTGTTCAAGAGCATGTAGTGAATTCTAGAGCCAGAATTTGAATTCAGTTCTCTTGCCTTGATGTCCAGTGTACTCACTGATTACAGTCATGAAAAAATGTCTGGATACTTGCCTAGTTTTAAAACTAAACCTAATCACTCTCTGAGTGCCTAAGCCAAATAACTTGGCAAATTATGGTCAATCCTTTTCTGTTAAGAATAGCGGACTGCCCATAACAGTGACTTCCTTAGTCATGGGTTTGGTTTAGATGAAGTCTCCCTAAAATTTGAAAAAAAGAATTCGCCACCAAAATAGGTTTTTTGCCTATGTGATTACATTTACATATAAAGAAATATGTACATATAATTATTTATATTTGCTCTTGATTATATAAAAAAATCATCAGACCAAATATATTAACTGAATGTGGCCATATTAAGTTCTACTTACTACCACTTATTTTCCAATTCCTTGAGCTCCCAAACCTGGTTGTAAAATTGATCAAGCAATAGCCAAAGTCAACTACATTTCTTTGGGCAGGAAAAAGCAGTATTGGTGTCTCAGCCCGGTTATATGAAGGTATACTGGAAGAAAGACCTACTCTTCAGGATCAAAATCAAAATCTAATAATACACTAATAATAACAATAATAATCTATTAATAATCTAATAATAATAAATCTAAAACTAATAATGATCTAATAATATCTAATAAAGTAACTTAACAAAAATGGCAATTTTAACACTCTCCAGACCACAGATGAAGCTTTATAGCTAAAGCGACCCTATATTTATCATCCAAATTGGTACAAACTTGAGATTGAAGATAATATCAAGTAATAATAATAATAGGGGAAACAAGGGTAAGCCAAAATAGTCTTGGGCCTATCAGGATATCTGACTCTCTACCTATTGCTAACCTGGTTTGAAAGTGGGACAGTAGTTTGGAATCAATGCTCAATATATTCCTTTCTACTGGTTTTCTAGTAAGAGGGGCCACCTGACCCACTTCGATGCATGCCATACGCTTTGCAAATAGTATTTGTAACTTTTTGGTCATCCTCATTATGGAATACTCCTACAGGTTTCTCAGTCTGTGAGACATACATTCTTGATGATGCCATTTTGAACACATCTTCAATGATGTGAGAGAATGTCCCAAGCAAAATGTGTTTAATTATTTCTGTGACTGTCTTATGCTTGGTACATATCTACCTATTCAGCAGATATTTATTCAGTTTCTACAATAAGCAACACATTTACAAAGAAGGGAATAAAATAAATCAATAAGAAAAGAAAGAATTTAAATAATTGAAGAATTTTAAGGGTCATTAAAGTTCAGGTGAAGAGTATCTGTCGCTAGAATCTGGGGGTTAAAATTCAAGATTCAGCTAAACCAAATATTAGCTATTATCAGTCCTCTCAACAGAAAATGCATAGCCCACTAATAGTAAGACAATTTTAGGCATAAGTTTTTATAAAAAAAAACTAATTACAAATTCATGCACAGGAAGTAGGGGAACCACCAGGAGATGCAGGACCCGAGTGATCGCAGCCGTTAGGACTTGCACATTATCCCATGGCAAGGTTTATTAAGATATGACGGTGTCTAGTGCAACACAGTGAGTGACACTGCAGAGAACAGAATGCCCAAAGAAAATAAAATTCTTACACACAAGTTCCAGAGAGGAAACTGCAGCAGGCCTCGGAGGGCTGACAGAAAGTTGGATAATGCAAGGGCTCAACCAGCAGGTGGGGGAGGGAGGGAACTGTGGCCCAGTGTCTAATGAGGTCCAGAATATGAGGCAAGTGGGATTCCCTTGCTCATGGGGGACTGGTTAGGTTAAAGGCAGCTGGTGGTCCCAGGAGGTTATCTGGTGGGAATTTGAGGGACTTGGTATCAGCTGCCCCATATGTTTGGTGAGCCAGAGCAGAAGTCCAGGAAGACAGGTGAAGTGAGAACATGGACCTTATCTAAGTAGACAGAGAAATGAGTTTTATTTTGTTCAACTGAGTCGGTTAAACACACACAAAATAGATGCTGAGGCAGCAAAAATAATAGAAGAGTAAGACCCCACTTCTACTAGACTGCAATGAATGAGAGAAGAAAGCAAGTATTTAATAAAATATTAACTGGAACTGAGAGTTATAGGAAGTGGGCCACCTTAGAGCGGCAATGCCTGCAGTTAAAGACCACAGCCTCAGGCAACTTTGCCAAGAAAGAAGCCAGAGGAATGATCCCTCTGACCTCTCTGTAACCCATCCCTCTGAACTCCCTCTGAGGTCCCCAACTGGCTGACGTAACTGGACACTAGAATGCAAAGGAGCCTGTTGATGTCGACAATGCAGACCAGAATCCACAGGGAATAGAATGTGGTGGAGACAGGTAGAAAGTAGATCTGGGGATGAAGAAGCAAATGGAAGATATCTGCCCCACAGCATTACATTAACTAGTTATCCTAGTTACCACTGCTGCAGACACACTACCCCAAACTTACTTCAGTATCAGGACAACTCAGAGTCCAGAAATACAGATTATCCTTGGCATCCCATGGGAGACGGGGTTGGAAATTCAACCAAGGTCATGAGGAGACAGCTTAATGCTACTCTAATATCATATAGTTGTATAGTATTAAATAAATTGGTATAACATATTTATAAATTATGACTCTTCTTCCATAATTTTGATGTATTGAATAACTCTAGAATAGTGTTGCATATCTATTCAGACATTTAAAATACTAGGTACAGCCAATCATTAGTTTTATAATGTAGTGATATAGACTTGAGAAATTTTATGTTACATTGGGTACTCATTTCTAAATGGTTGTAGAAAAGGCATAACATTTTGTATTTCTTTATAAAGAATAGAATGGAATCCATAATGATACGAAGTTAAAATCTAATTCAAATATAGGTAATCTGAGTCATAAATTGGATGTATTCCATGGTGTCTCAGAGTGACTCGTTATTTGCTCTATGCATAGTTTCATTGTGAAGGAAAAAAATTCTCTCTTGGTATTGGATTAAGTACAGTACTGGTAAAGTGATGACTCAAAACATCAAAATATGGGCAAATTTAACACTCTACATTGTCATATTTGACATCAGTAAATGGCATTTCTCTTCTTAAAGAGAATAGCTCATGTTAAAGGCTGAAAGATGAGAAAAGCCTCAAAAAAACTTTCAAATAAAAAAATTTAGGGGTGTGGTATAGAATAAAAATAAGCTTGGAAAGAAAGGGACTTAATCAAATTTGACAGAAAGTTTGGTTACAAAATCGGAAATATAAATGTTTTCATATATATTTGTTAGAACTCTGTAAATAAGTAATTATTAAATGTTACCATAAAATAAAAAAGAATGGACAATCTGAATAGGCCTACATCTAGAAAATAAATTGAATCAATAATTAATAACCTTCAAAACAGAAAGCACTAGGTCCATATGGGTTCACTGGTGAATTCTAACAGCATAGAAAATACTTTTTCCTATATGCTACATGGTCAGCATTAACTTAATACTAAAACTAGACAAAGACATTACAAAAAACTATAGGCCAACCACTATCTATCATGAACATAGATGCAAAAATTCTCGATAAAGTATTAGTAAGTCAAATACTGTAATGTATAAAAATAAGTATATATCATGACCAAGTGAGATTTATGTCAGGCAGCAAAGGCTGGCTCAACTAAAATCAATTAATTTAATAAAAATAAATTAATGTAATCTTTCACATCAATAAACTCAAGAAGAAAAATGGCATGATCAGGTCAATGGATTCAGAAAAGCATTTGACAAAATTTAATACCCATTCATGATTTTAAAAAAAATCAGCAAAATAATAGAGGGAACTCCTTCAACCTTATAAAGAGCATCTACAAAACACAGCAAACATCATACTAAGCGATGAAAAAAAAGATAATGCTTTCCTTTGAACATTAAGGAAAGGATGTCACCTTTCACTACTCCTTTTCAACATAATACTGAAATTCCTAGCTTATGCAATAATACAGGAAAGGGAAAAAAAGGCACACATATTGGGAAGGAAAAAATAAAACCATCTCTGTTTGCAGATCACATGATCATCTATGTATAAAAATTAAAAGGAACAGAAAACCTCCTAGAATTAACATAAGCAATTATAGCAAGGTTGCAGGATACAAGATGAATGTACACAGGTCAACTACTTTCCTATACAGCAGCAAATGACAAGTGGAATTTGAGATGAAAAATATACCATTTACATTAGCATCCTCCCAAATGAAATACTTAGATATATATGTAATTAAATATGTCCAATACTTTTCTTTTATAAGGAAAACTGTAAAATTTTGATAAAAGAAATTAAAGAACAATACTTTCACAATCATATTATGTCCTTTGAACCCATGAGGGGCAACACATAAAGTGTAGCTTATTATTAGGCATTTGAAATTCAATCTTCCACTGAGGGGAAAAAAAAGAAGTGTTTTCTGTATGTAGGTGCTACTTTACTAGAAGGAAGACCTTTGAAAGAAAAAGAACATCACTAGCAATTTTTGCAAACAGCCTTCTTATGAAATGTATGAAAAAATGACTTTAGATTCATGGGTTCATTGTCACTTCTGACTTTGTAAATGTCATTTTAGAGCAAAGGCATCTTATATGCAGATATTATATTTTAAATCCTATATAATAACAGCCCAGTGACAGAAATGACAAACAACCAGAAACCAGAATGACTTTGGCTTCTCACCCCTGTTGGCCCTGCCTCCCCTCCCCAGCAGGAACCCCCACCCTGATTGGGGGTGTGGCCAGCCTGCAAACCACCTGCAGCCCCTGGTCCCAGCCAGCCTGACCCCCCAGCAGAGACTCCCACCCTGACTGGGGATGGGACTGGCTAGCAAACCACCCCAACCCATCACCTGGCTGGCCCTGCCTCCCAGTGAGTGCCCCCACCTCCATCTGGGGCCCCCATCAGGGAAAATCCAGCCAGCCTCCAGCTGTGCACCAGGCCTTTATCCTATATAACAAAAGGGTAATAAGCAAATTGACCCTAACAACAGAAGGACCAGAACAACTGCTCAACCAGTCACTGTGAGGTGCACTGACTACCTCTCCATCCCTTTAGACTCCGATTACCCAGTGACAAAAGGGGAACCAGGGATGTGTGGCAGGGGACACAGGTGGTGCCATGTCAAGGCCCCTGCCCCACTGGTCCTCCCACAAATAGAGGGCAACCTACGGTGGGGGCGAGGCCAGCGAGCAGAACAGCCAACCTCTCGGTTCCTCCCTCTGGCCTCAGGCTCCTATCATCCAATGGCAAATGGGGAACCGGGGGTGGGTGGCGGCAGGGGGTGGTGGCAGCTGGGGAAGATGGCTCTGATTGCAGGCCAGACCTAGGGACTGTATCCACACACAAATTTGGTGTGCCAGGCCTATAGTATTTGAATAAAATCCAATGACATACTTAACTTTCAAGAAATGTATAAGGACAGACAACATCACCCATTTGATTGATAGTAAAAAAAGAATCCTAATTTGGAATGTGGCTTCGAGAGTCACACATTGTTCTCTTTTCAACTGGCACATTGAATAGCCCTTATTGTCGCTGGAAAATTGCATCCCTTTTAAATGACTTGAGAATGAGCTTGAGGTTTTTTTTCAATCTGGATTCAGGAAGCTGCTAATGCATGCTCTTCAACTCAGAGAATATACTTTCCTGGGGCTTAAACAGTCAGGCCACCCTTTTAAGAGCTGTAATTTTATAAAGGCATTTTCCTCGAGCTAACTTTTCTTGACTGTGACTCCACATTCTTAGAGGTAAATCAAGCCATCTCTCACCCTCAGACTGCCACAATTAAATGCAACAAGGAGCAATCACCTCTGCTTTCTTCCTCCCAAGTGGAACCCCCATCTGGGAGCATAACTCTAGGATTGTCACCTCCCCACCTGGACACTGCCCTTATGGGTTGTGCTGACCCATTTAGTTTGGTCTGCATGAGAAAGGCAGCCCCATACTTTAAAAACAGCTTTTTTACTATTTTATCTTTATTTTTAACTAGAGGCCCATTGTTCTAATGCACCAGTGGGGTCCCTTGGCCTGGCCTGTGCCCTCTCACAATCCAGGACCCCTCGGGGGATGTCAGACTGCCAGTTTTAGCCTGGTCCCTGCAGGCCAGGCTGTGTACCAGGCCTCTAGTATGCATGGAAGATCTTTGGCTAATCTCTTCCCACCCTTTTTTCCTCCCTCCTTCCTTCTGAGATTCATAGGTCTGTTCCATGTTTCCATACCTGTGCATTAAGCATCTTTCCCCTGGTGGTCAGTGTGTATCATAGCTACTGGTTGAACAGTCACATAGGCTTTTATACATATATAGATGAGAAAACCTCATTTAGCTTTTATAAAACCTCTGATTAGTCCCCATCTGATATACTGGTCCTGTGCCAGTGACAATAGGCTTAAAAAAAGGATCCATGTCCATATCACACTATACTTTACCAAGCACTCTCACATATTATTTACCAGCCAGGGATACATTATCTCCATGTTTATTTGCAGAATGCTAGAGGGAGAAAGGAAGAGGTTATAAGGTCTATCTCAAGATCACACAGGGAACAAATGGCACTGAGCACTGGAGACTGGGTCCCCACACTTTCCTTTCTGGTTCTGGACTTGAGTGTGCATTAGAATCACCTGGGATTTGATAGAACAGATCTCCGAGTTCCAGGACCAGAGCTCCTGATTAACAGTGCAACCTGCATTTCAAACAGTTTCCTAGATGATGCTGATGTGTCCTGGGCAGGGACCAGACATGGACAACCATTGCCCTAGATCTTGCCACATTCACATGTCTGTGTTATCTGTATGCCCCTCACTCCAGTCCTAGACACAGTCCATAAGATTAAAACAAATATGTCACAAAAAGGAGATAGAAAGAGAATCAAAATCTCGGGTTAGGCCTGCTACCTCCCTGGCCCTGACCCCTCACTCCGGAGTCCAGGGTTTACCATCACTACTGTTGCACCACAATACCCTGAGATTTAAGTGGTCACAGCCAGAGGTCATGGGGAGAGGAGAGTGGATGGGCTTTGTGTTGACAAAATGCATTTCCAGGATAGGATCATTGTGGTCTTTTCTGTGGATTTCATCACATGCTGTTCTCTCAGCGGGCTTTCAGCATCTGGCCTCCACAGGAAACTCCAGATTGATTCTAAGAGTGAGGTAAGTCTTTATTTTTAGAAAATATCCACCATTGCTGAATGTATTTGGTTTTGCTTTGTATTTGAACATAGATTCATTTTTAAAAGGCACTGGGGCCAAAGGAAAAATAAATAGTTGTGTTTGTTATGGGAAAGTACTGTCTTATTCAAAGTCAGGGAAGAAGTTAGCCAGCTACAATTTCAAACATTTTCAAAGCAAAAATACTATGAGTTCAAAGAGTCACTTGGATTTAAATGCTAAGACAGCTTAATAATAAGAAGAATTTACTATGTGCCAGACATAAATTAATTTATTACATTTTCAGCATTTTTTAAGAAGCAAGTAGTATAAATATCTCTATTTTAGAGATGAAGAAACCGAGGCCAGAAGAGATAAAGTGCTCTCCCTAAAAACACATAGATGGTACAGATCAGTGGTAGGTAAACTGCGGCTTACGAGCCACATGTGACTTGAGATCCTCGGTTTGCCGCTCTATTGACTAATGAGTTTACCAACCACTGACCTAGATTCTCAATTCTAATAATTACATGCTGTTGTTGTTCCTTGTGATTAGGCCCCTATCCCAGTGGTCGACAAACTCATTAGTCAACAGAGCGGCAAACCACAGCTCGCTAGCTGCATGTGGCTCGCAAGCCACAGTTTGCCGACCACTGGTATAGATGATTAAAAGGTGGCATTAGAATGCATTCTGGATTCTGTTTTGGGGCCCTGAATCACTATCTCTTCACTGTAGGACCAAACTTTCTGGCATGAATTCATAGGAAAAGGAGAAATAGGAATAAGGAAACTGTGCCAAGTTTGATACAATGCCAGGACTGGACTGGCAAAAGACATTAACTTTCCATCATGAAGGCATTGACTTGCGGTTGAGAACCAACAGTCTAAGTTCAAGACAGACAATCTCAAACCTTGGATGACCCTGGATACTCTTTGCTTGTCTAGGTAAACAGCCTTGACAACAATAACAAATTAATGAGTAGTAATGGGAAAATAACACCAATGAATAGCATAACTCAGACACAGAGATAATTGAGGGAGGAAACAGCTCTGTTTTGTCTGATAGGTCTTAGTTTAATATGTCTGTCTGATGTCACTCATTTCTCCTTTGAAAGAAAAAAATAATTAAGATGACTAGTCTTTTGTTACATAATGAGTCCCTTTGTGACAATAACTAACATCCAGTAGAATGAAATACTCCCCCATAGTTTTTTTGGTTAATCTAGCCAAGCGATTCTCTCCTTCACTTATTTTTCTTTTCTTTTTTAATTGTTTAGAAAATTAAAGTTGGGAAAAGGAGAGGGAAGAGCAGAGGACGCCACTATTGAGTGTTACCATCTCCACCTTCACATGGTTCCTGGGTGGCCAAAACCTGAGACTGAGATGCAGTCACATTAGCCCAAATTGTGGCCTCTTTGCTGGTCACACTGTTTTCAAAGCTCCAACTTTCAAACTTTTTAAAGAAGTTTAGCCTTGGGAAAACAAACAACTTTAACATACTAATTTCAGTTTACAATAATGGTTATATGTTATCCAGTTACTTTTATAATAATTCATGGGCTAATTCTGGCGGTTTTTATCATCCTCATTTTCCAAATGCAGAACCTCACACCCAGAAAAACTCATACTGAAAAGCTTCTATTTAGTAAGTGACAAACTTCAGACTTGAGCCCCAGCCTACCAACTGTTAGGCACATTGCTACACTCCATTATGCTCTGCTTGGGGCTCTTGCCCCTCCCTAGACTCTTAGGTACATTCTTGGGGTCCATTATGCCTTACTGGGGGCGCTGGCCACTCAGGGCGATTTTCCAATCTTCTCATTGTAAGTTTCATGATTAACAACAGCTTTCTGCTTCCAGTAAACCACCTCACCCAGTTTCTAGCGACCGCCTACACCTGGCTCCCACCTGCACCTGCTTCCACCAGTTACTCTGACCGACCTTTACTAGAGATATAAACATCCCGCTTCCCTCCTCTGCCCTGATGATGCCTTTTTGGCCTTAACCCTTCTGCTAGCACAGTGGTCGGCAAACTCATTAGTCAACAGAGCAGCAAACCGTGGCTTGCGAGACGCATTTGGCTCGCGAGCTGCAGTTTGTCGACCACTGTGCTAGCAGATGTAACAATAAATTTATAATTCTTTACGCATTTTGGTCTCGTGCGATCTTTTCATTGCAACTGAAGATCTCCCCACATATATTTTTTTAAAGGAACAAATAAGAATGTGTTTTTCTCCAAGCAAGCTAGGAGCAATATTTGAGGAATGCAACAATACAAATCAAAGTTCTGTTTTGAAATTGGGAGAAAAATATCAATGAAGAATTTTTAAATTATGAACAGCCCTTCAAAATTATTTATAAAGTAGTTCTCAAATGTTCTAAAATATTAATTTATTGACAGGGGCTAATTTTCCATTTTAAAAATGAATGTAAAAGGATAGGTTAAAAAAAATGAAGAAAAAAAAACCTTGTAAATGACTGATACACTTTACCAAGTGAACATCTAGGAAAAGCCAAAGATTCAGGCATGGATGCAGATATATTTAATTTCTTGACAAAAGATGGAGAAGTGATACCTCTCCAAATATATAATAGTTATGAACAAAAATATAAGAATAAACACTGAAATATAACAACAGTGGCAAATAAATAACAAAACTTATCAGTTACAAAAGCTGTGATTTATGAATTAAATGTAAGTTTTTGGTTTGGCTTAGTGTAGCTCCTAAGCCTTACATGACTTCCCACCAATAATGTAGAAAGAATATGAGTGAAACAAATTCTAAGAATTCCTTCTACGTAACAAAATAAACTGATGAACAAAATGGATCCAGAGTCATGGAACACAGTGCAGATTCTCTAAGGGAAGGCAGGGCAGGCTGGGTGGTTGGGAGGTAATTAACCAAGGGCCTTGTATGCATAAATGCATGGACAATACAATGGAGTGGTGAGGGCCTGGGGGAGAGAGCAGGAGGAACTGAGGGGATCAGTGGGGTAAAAGGAGACATACTGTTAACAATAAAGAATTATTGTTTTTTAAATCCCAAGAATTCTTTCTACCAATTAGGGTAGAAATAAATTCAGCGTATGAGTAAGTGCAGGTTAAGGAAGGGTAAATGACAAGTCTTTCAATTGTATAAGTTCCTGACTTCTGCTGTAGAATCTCAGCACAGCCAACAAAAATAGTCAGAAATCAATATATCACTGGTATCTTTGTTGAATGAAGAAAATGGTCCAAAACCCAACTGTATCTCCCCAAAGAAACAGCACTGCTGTCTATTCAGAGTGAATCCAAACAAAAGATATATAACGCAATACTAAAGAAAGAGCAATGTTGCCTACTTCCTTGGGAAAATACAAACTACTTAGAGTAAATGAAATAAAATGTCTAAACAAATATTACCACAGTATTATGAGAAATGTGAGAAGATGTGGTGTGGCATATATTAGAGAGGGGGAAGGGAAGGAGAGAGGAGGAGGAAGGGAGGAGGAGGAAAGAGAAAAAAAAGAACAAAAAAAAAGGAAGGAAGGAGAAAAGCCTCTAAAAGGCAGATAAAGAATTCAGTCTGGAAGTTCAGGAAGTAAATTAAAAGACTGAAAAATCATTCTCGAAATGCTTTACATTATAGCAGAACTTAAAAGGAACAAAAATTATCTAAAAGCAAGCATTTAGATATTAAAAGCATAAACAAATGTAAAATTTTAAAGTTATTATCAACCCAAAATAAGGATCAAAACATCATTAGGATGATAAACCCACAGCCAACATCATACTCAATGGGCAAAAACTAAAACCATTTCCCCTAAGAACAGGAACAATACAGGGATGGCCATTCTCACCACATCTGATCGACATAGTATTGGAAGTATTAGCCATTGCAATTAGACAAGAAGAAGAAATAAAAGGCAATCAAATTGGAAAATAAGAAGTAAAGCTGTCCTTATATGCAGATGACATGATATAGTACATAAAAAAAATTAAAGACTCCCTCTAAAAACTATTAATAAGTGAATTTGGCAATGCAGCAGAATACAAAATCAATGCCAAGAAATCTATGGCATTTCTATACACCAGTAGTGAACTTACAGAAAGAGAGATTAAAAAAGCAATCCCATTTACCATTGCACCAAAAAAAATTAAGATACCTAGGAATAAACTTAACTAAGGAGGTCAGAGACTTATACACAGAAAACTATAGGACACTGAAAAAAGAGATAGAGAAAGACATAAACAGATGGAAGAGCATACCATGTTCATGGATTTGGGAGAATCAACATCATTAAAATGTCCATACTACCCAAAACGATCTATAGATTCAATGCACTCCCCATTAAAATACCAACGACATATTTCACAGACCTAGAAAGAACTCTCCAAAAATTCATCTGGAATAAAAAAAGACCCCGAATAGCCACAGGAATCCTGAGAAAGAAGAACATAGGTGGGATCTCAATACCAGATTTCAAGCTATATTACAAAGCCACTGTTCTCAAAACAGCCTGGTACTGGCACAAGAACATTCATATAGATCAATGGAATAGAATAGAGAATCCAGATATCGACCCAAACCACTATGCTCAATTAATATTTGACAAGGTAGGCATGAATATACAATGGAGTCTCTTCAATAAATGGTGTTGGGAAAATTGGACAGATACATGCAAAAAAATGGAACTAAATCACAACTTACACCATACACAAAAATAAACTCAAAAGGGATCAAGGACTTAAACATAAGAGGAGAAACCATAAAAATACTAGAGGAATCCACAGGCAGAGAAATCTCAGACATATTCCAAAGCAATTTCTTCACTGCTACCATTCCTAGGGCAATGAAAGCTAAAGAGAAAATAAACAAATGGGACTACATCAAAATAAAAAGCTTTTTCACAGCAAAAGAAACCATCAATAAAACAAGAAAGCTCACTCTATGGGAGGACATATTTGCAAATGTTATCACTGATAAATGTTTAATCTCCAACATCTATAGGCAAATTATACAACTTATAAAAGGAAAATAAATGACCCAATAAAAAAAAATGGGCAACAGACCTAAATAGTCGCTTTTCAAAAGAAGACAGAAAGAAGGCCAAGAGACATATGAAAACATGCTCAAAGTCACTAATTATCTGAGATGCAAATCAAAACGACAATGCGGTACTATCTCACACCTGTCAGAATGGCAATCATCAACAAATCCACAAACGATAAGTGTTGGCAAGGATGTAGAGAAAAAGGAACCCTCGTGCATTGCTGGTGGGAATGCAGACTGGTACAGCCACTGTGAAGAACAGTATGGAATTTCCTCAAAAATAAAAAATAAAAATGGAACTTCCATTTGACCCAGTAATCCCACTTCTAGGAATATATCCCAAGAAACTAGAAACACCAATCAGAAAGGATATGTGTACCCCTATGTTCATAGCAGCACAATTCATCATAGCTACAATTTGGAAACAGCCTAAGTGCCCATCAGTAGATGAATGGATTTGAAAACTATGGTACATCTTTATAATGGAATACTACACTGCTATGAAAAGGAACTCTTACCATTTGCAGTAGCATGGATGGACCTGGAGAGCCTTATGTTAAGTGAAATAAACCATGCAATAAAAGAAAAATACCACATGATTTCACTAATTTATGGAAAATAAAGAACATTATAACTTGATGAACAAAAAGATAGATACAGAGGAAGTAAAGCACTGAACCGACTGTCAAATTACAGCGGGAAGGCTGAAGAGTGCTGGGGAAGGAGGGAAAGAGATCAACCAAAGGACTTGTATGCTTGCATATAAGCACACCAATGGACACAGGACACTGGGAGAAGGGGGGATGAAGGCATGTGACAGGGGGAAGGTCACTGTGGAAAAATGGAGATATATGTACTATACTATATGTAATACTTTAAACAATAAAAAAATAAAAATAAATAAACACCATTATGGAATTAATAGGTTAGCAATAACCAATAGTAATGATAATAATAGTTAACACTTACATAGCAGTGACTCTGCCAGGCACTGTTCTAAACAATATACACACACATATTTGCCCACAGACACACATATGGAACCCTAAAAATGACACCATGTTACATCTAACCTCACATCGTAAACAAAAATTAATTTGACAGAGATCAGAGACTTAAATGTGAAAGATAAATCAACAAAGCTTCTGAAGAAAAACTTAGCTGAAAAATCTTCATAATATAGTAGGCTAAGATTTCTATACCAAAAGCCTAACCAGAAAGAATTGGTAAAGTAGAACTTATGAAAGTTAAGATTTCCTTGTTACATGTGCTCTTCTGAAAACCTACAAATTATTTTTGTTGCTAATGGATTTGTTTTAAATACACTGAAGAAACTTACAGTGTAAATGAACCCTAAGGGGATGACAGAAATAGCACTATTCCTTTATAGTATGAATAAACCACATTCTATTGTATCTGTTTTATTTTTTTTTTATTATAATTCTGAACTGAAGATATTTTTCCATTAATTTTTAGAGAGAGAGGAAGAAAGAAGGAAAGACAGAAATATCAATGTGAGAGAAACACATTGATTGGTTGCCTCCTGCACATGCCCTAACCAGGCCCTGGGCCTAGGTACATGCTCTTGATCAGAATCAAACCCAGGACCCTTCAGTCACAGGCCAATGCTCCATCCACTGAGCCAATGGGCTAGGGTTGTATCTGTTTTCTAATTAAATTTAATAACAATATACAATTAGCATGTTCAGATAATCTTTAAAACAGCACAGAGATATATAAATAGTTCCTCTAATTCAATCACTTTCTTTCACACTTGCATCCCTTGAGGCAATCTGTGGTTAAGAGCCAGATATTTACCTTTCCCCATTCTTTCCCAAACTCAAACATACAAGAGTTTATAAATCTACCAGGAATTTTGCTTTCTGATATTGCATGCATGTCTCCAAATTATTTTCCCTTTGAACAATCCATCATAAATAACCCTGGAGGTCAGCTTATACAGCTGTAATTCTCTGTTGAGCAAAAGCTTCCATTCTCCAGCTGTTGGGAATTGCTGCTGCTGACAGCTCACACCTGCTCTCCCCCTTGGTGCTACCCTGACAACAGTGAACAGCAGCCTCACCCAAGGTAATGACCCCCGCTCGGACTGCCTACAGCCAATGGTTGACTGACATGGGAACACAAAGGCCAAGTCTTCGGCTGCCACTGGGGATAACTCTGAAGGCTGCCTCGGCTCCAGAGGACCCTCACAGAATAAGCTGAAGCCTCGGTGGAAAGTTATTGTGTTTCTGCCCAGCCTTGCCTTCGCCTATCTCCTAGCTTGAGTATTTCCAGAGATCTCTGAGCAAAAACCTTCATCAAGCAAATCAACATCTGAGACTCAGTTTCAAACCAAATTAAGAAAACTGCCCATGTGGTGGAGGTGGGGTAGATCATGGGGACAAAGAGAAATAAATACAACAGTAGAGAGACACTGTGTGGAATAATGATTTTAGTGCATTAAGAACTTGATTTTCAGAGAGATTTGAAGATGGCAGCATAGGTAAACGCCTGACCTTGCCACCTACCACAACCACATCAAAATTATAACTAAAGTACAGAACAACCATCAGCCAGAATTTCTGGAAAGCTGGCTGAATGGAAGTCCTATAAATAGCGAAGTAAAGATGAAGCACATTGAGACTGTTAGCAGGTGCAGATGCAGAGAACGGGCTGGTCCAGCACCCATGTGGGCCGCTTTTCTAATCAGGAAGGAGATTGTCTCTGCTAAGGTCTCCTGTGAGGAGCAAGGGGTTCCAGCCCCAAACCAAAACCCCAACCCCTAGCCCAAGGCCACAAAGCTGGGAAAAGAAGTTCCTATGTGTAATAAGAACTACTACGGGCTGTAAAAATCAGTGCAGACTGGGGCTCAGTGACACAGAAGCTGCTAGGACCCAGTTATTCCTCTTAAAAAGCCGGCACTGAAGTGAACTTACAAAGTCCCACTTCCTCTGAACTCCAGCACAAGGGTGAGGATTGGGGGGGCACAGAAACATACCAGGAGGAACTGGATTGTCTGGTATCGGGGCAGGAACTCAGAGACAGCTTTCTTCCAGATGGAGGTGCTTGCAGGGATTGTTATTCCTCTGCTGGGACCTCCCAGGTCACAAGGCTGCCTGGCAGCCATTTCTGTTTGCTCTACCCTGGTGATTCTCTAGGACCCCACCTCAGCCAATTTATAACCCCACCCAAGCTGTGTGCAGCAGCTTTTACATATGAATGGCCTGTCCTGGTTTAGGCTAAAATCTCAAAACAAGCTGCAGCTAGGTCAGGGAGCCCACATCCCCCACCTATCAATAAAGGCCAGACACCAGCCTGCCTTGCTTCATAGCTGGACTTCATCTGGCCCTTCCAAACCTCATCCCAAGAGGAGGAATCTGCAGATCTCTCTGTAGCTCCTGCTGGGTGGCCCTAGGCAGTGGCTGACTTCGCACCTCCCTGGATCCTCAAGAGCCAGTGTACTCAGTGGTCAGTGTCAGATCATACTCTGCATCACAACTCTACACATCCATAAGCCCCGTGCACAAGGGGAAGACTCAGAGTACCAAAGCCCCACAAAAGCAAGTCCTGCCCCATAGGGGTGTCTCCTGCACAGCAGCTCTCCCACTGTAGTCGCAGCTGGTCCTCACAGCCAACTGGCCTGCCTGAAGGTCAATGCCTTCCAGTGACACCAACAGCAATCAAGTCTCAGCTACAACAAGACTGCGCTCACAGCCCACAGAGGGGTGCAACTACAGCTCCCAGCTTAGGTGACTGGGGAGGCTGAGCTATTGGACCCTATAGAACACCTACTCCACAAGGCCACGCTCCCTTCCTTCCTCTCTAATATCAATAAAAACATGTCCTCAGTTGAGGATTAAAAAAATAAAACTAGTTTGAAAATCTAGGTATAATAGGTGGATTGCTATGGATAAGTAGTAAAGGAAAAAAAAGGTAATTAAATGATAGTGGATACAATTACAATATAGAATTTGCCTTAAAGAAAACTGAAATCAGCATCATTCTTAACAGTTAAATGTTAAAAGTATTTATTTTAAAATCAGAGTTAAATAAGACTTAGGACTTCTGATTAGTATTATACTAGAAATTTTAGCCACTTTATTAGGAAAATAGAGAAATATAAAAATATATGGCTTTCAAACGAAGTTAAAAACTTGATATTTGCAGATAAGATTACTTTCTATATGAAAAACAAACCAATTTGTAAATAAATTGTTATAATTTAAAGAATTTAGCAACACTGCTGGATTCAAGCTCAATAAAGAAAAGTCAATTACATTATAAATACTAAGGCAACGTTAGAAATTTAATAAAAACTAACATAAGAATATAAGGAACCTAGAAATAAATCTAACAAAATATGTATAAAACTTTCTAGAAAAAAAAGATAGAAAATCTTATTAAAAGACATTATAGAGATTCTTAATAATAGAGAATTATACCACGTTCACAGATAGGAAGGTACAATATTGTGAAGATGACCCTTCTTCTCAAACTGATCTATAGTTCAATACAATTCTAATAAAATTTCCAATAGTATTTTTATTGACCTTAACATCCCACTGCCTCTCCACCCACTCGCTGCCTTTTAATTCTCTGCCTGGCAAAAATAGGCCCCCAAATCATACCTTTTCGCGAAGCCTCCCCCAGACCCATAAACCTATTCGCAAAGCACAATAAAATCGCCCTGATCTGCTCTGTCCTCTGTGATTTTAGAGCACTTTGGACACCGTACAACTCTCCATTAGCGCACATATCACATTTTCTAAAACGACAGCTTTCCACCCACATCTATTTTAACTTAACTCGTATCAGCTGCAGTCAAAGGTGAAGGAGAGGAGTCTTTTTTTTTTTTCTCTTCTGACAGTGTTGGTCCAGTAAGTCATGCATGTTAAAGTGAGTCACTGGGGAAAGGCAGCATGAATGACACAGTCCTGAAATTTTTAGAGACATCTCCTCCTCTAGTCTCAATCCTCAGGAGAAACACAAGCCAATAAAGTAGTTATTAAGAAAAGAAAGAAGTTGATGAGCTGGAGAAGATTAAAAAGCAGATCAGTGAGCAGTATGAACACTGAACCATTGCCCTCTTGCTGAGCTCAGACTACTTTGCTGTGTCTTAATTAACAAGTCTTTTGCCACTGCCAGTTCAGAAGGCGTCAGACAGCAGTGCATAGACTGGGTTGCATAGCTTCACCCTTTAAAGGAACCATGTGGTTATAAGTTACGAACCAGATATGGGTGTTTGGGATACACTTGCAAACAGAATCACATGATCTCAGGGGACTGATTCCTTAATTAAAATTAGATAATTTGGGGGACTGCAGATTTCTCTTTTAGCATGCTAAGTATAATCAGAATATTACTGCTGGAGCGAATGAAATAATTTTAAAAAGTAAATCCTATGGATGCAAATTCTGGGAGTATTCTTCTCACTTTCCATTCTACATTTATAAACCATAGCTGGATATTTGGAACCATATCAGAGAGCTCTGCAAATCAATTAATTCCTGTTTTTGTTTTTTTGCATTGAGATCAGCTCCATGACAGGAGTTTCATACTCTTGGGCTTTTGTGTGGTGGCCAACTAGAAAGATTTTCCTTGCAGATGTTGTTTTTCAAAAATTGAGCAAATTTTTTTCATGGTTCTTATTCTGGTATTTTCAAGAAATTTTAATGCCTCCTAATCACTGACATCCACTACTTTGAAGGCTATTGATAATAAAGGACAGTAAGAAGTCCTAATTAATAATGTCACTAACGGAAAGAAACTATAAGGTATTTCTAAAATATGTATTATCTATCACATAATTAAGTTATACTATGTATACTGTGCCAAACAATAGAAATAAACACTTCTTATTACTTTTGTTCATTTTTTCTACATATAATTGTTATTAAATATTTTGTAGATAACAAAAGAACATTTTCCCATTATGCTGTTTTAAAATTAAAATTAATAAAAATTATGCATGTCTCTATTAGATAATTAGGAAATAAAAACCTGTAATAAAAAGCCACAGTCACACATAATTTCACCATTAAAGGAAGCCTATTATTAATATTTTTGTGAAGAATTTTCAGTCATTTATCCATGTATGACTTTATATTTTTTACAATTTTAAATTATAATGCACTATGCTGTTTTTATAGTGCTTTGTTTAGTCAATATGTCTTGAGCATTTATTTATTTTCCATTTTCAAAATTTTAACAAGGGGCCTTATTTCTGTCTCATGTCTTATAATTTGTCCCATAACATGATTTTAAATGACTTTAAAATGATCCAAAAATGATTTAAAAGCAATCCTATAGAAAAGCTCTAGCCCAGCACTATGCAAGAGAAAATATAAGCCACATATATAACGGTTCTAGTAACCGTGTTAAGAAAAATCAAAATCTGGTGTGTAACTCACACACAGCACATCTTACTTCTGATGGGCCATATATCAAGTACCCAATAGCCATCCGTGGTAAGAAGTTGCTATATTGGGTAATATGATGTATTTTTCTTGACCACAATAGATATCAAACTAACAAGATAGTCTAATAGATACATAAAGATATGTGATTTCTTTTATATGGCTCTGTTTAGCAATTTTCTTCTTTTCACCTGTCATATTTTCCCCCAGATTCTAGGAGAAGTTTCATATATATATAGACAGACCCACCCCAGCCCTAGCCAGTGGACCTGTGGACTGAAGGGTCCCGGCTTCAATTCCAGTCAAGGACAGGAGGCAACCAATTGATGTGTCTCTCTCACATTGATGTTTCTCTCTCTGTCTCTCCCTCCATTCCACTCTCTCTAAAAATCAAAGGAAAAATATTCTCTGGTGAGGATTAACAAAACAAAAAAAACCCTCGCCCTCTGACTCTTTTTCTGATCTTCTGATTCTCACTCCCATCCCCAGTAAGTATCCCAGGGTTCTAGAACAGTGGTCCTGAATGCCTGCTTCTGCCACTTTGTGCCCTTGTTGCAAGAAAGAACATGGGTTTCAGGCCTCATCTTGCGGATATTTTCTGGTTAGCACATTCATTTGCTCCCTTTCTACCCTGGGCGGCTGTGCAAGCAGTCTTTACAGTGGGGTCTGCGAATCACCGTGTTCCCAAAAGGTACATAGGCATGTAGGTATTTTAAGAAAGTCCATTTCTAAATCCTCAGCTTCCAAATACTGTATATTCTCATCTAAAATGAACCTGCTTGAGATTATTTCACAAGTTCTCCTTTCTTACCTCCCTGTTTACAAACAACCCTCAGCACACCTTCTACTCATGCCTGGGGTCACTGCTGGAAAATCCCCCAGTGCACACAACGAACAATCATTTCTAAGTGTAGGTGCCGATGCCAAGAAGAGAATACTAAGGTACAGACCCTCTATCAGGCCAGGTGCTTTCTAATTCTCTGATTTCCACGGCTCATCTAAGGGGTTATCAGCCTATAAGTTATGAAAAATAATCCTGACATGACAGCAGATCAGTATGTGATTTTTTGTTATGCTACCTGGAACAGCTGACAGAATTGAAGGGCTATTACTAGTAACATAACTCATTTCATTTCTATCTATGTATTTATGCAAACACATTTTCTCAGTACTTACATCAGAAAAAAAAATTAAATAGGAGTAAAACTGATGCTAAGCCCTGTGTTTTTTTTTTAAAAAAAGTAAAATTCACCTTGTATATATGAAGAAAATCCCCATCCATCTCCTTAAGAAATATAATAAAGTTTTACTTTTTATGTTTATTATTTATTAACTTATGTTTATTATTTGTGTACATTTTATTAGCTATGTATTAATAATAGCTATAAAATAAGTAAATCAGGAGCCTTATTATAATAAGTAAAATATTTAAATTTAAATTTATATGCACCATTGTTACAGAAAATTTTTATATAATCAATTCTAGCCTTTCACATATAAAAATATATTTTCAAGATAATATCCTATGAAGAAATTATAATAGGAATATGAATTCAAGGAAATGTGAATTTCATATAGAAAGAGAATATGTAAAGATTTCGACTCTTAAAGAGATTTATGTATGTTTTAAGAAGAATAGTGACTTTATTATTAGACTAGAGACCCAGTGCATGAAATTCATGCACTCATGATGGGCAGGGTGTGTTCCTCAGCCCAGCCTGCTCCCTCTCACAGTCTGGGAGCCCTAAGGAAATGTCTGACTGACACGGAGGCGGGAGAGGCTCTCACCACTGCTGCTGCACTCACCAGCTGTGAGCAGGGCTGAGTGGCGCTCCCGCTGTGGGAGCACACTGACCACCAGGGGATAGCTCCTGCATTGAGTGTCCACCCCCTGGTGGTCAACGTGCATCATAGTGACCAGTAGTTCCACCATTCAGTTAATTTGCATATTAGCCTTTTATTACATAGGATTTGTTAGATTTAAAAGAGAGGCATCAAAATTTCATTATGCTAGAAATTGCTTCCTTTATACTTAAAGGTATGATGAAATTTCTTTAATTAATTAAGTAAAAATGTGCAATAGGACACAATTTTTGAAAATTAGATAATACACAAAAATATTAAAGAACCTCTAAAATTAGCTCAACTCACCTGCAACTGGTCCTCAGGGAGAGCTCATTGCCAAGACCTTAAACTTTCTGCAACTTCAGGTCCAATTGGAATAATACTGTAATACTAATAATATGGAGTAATATAATTTATTTTATAATGTTGTAAGGATAAAATGAGATAACTTGCCCAGCCAGTATGTGTTAGTGGTTGAACATTGACCTATGAATCAGGAAGTCATGGTTCAATTCCTGGACAGGGCATATGCCTGTTTTTCGGGCTCAATCCCCAGTAGGGGGTATGCAGAAGGCAGCCAATGATTCTCTCTCATCATTGATGTTTCTATCTCTCTCTCTCTCTCCCTTGCTCTCTCTGAAATCAATACAAACATATTTTTAAAAAATGAGCTAACTTAATGTAAAAAGCATTTTGTAAACTATGAGATATTAAGATGATGTCTGTTATTAATAATTTTTTTCATCTGTGAATTCCTTTACCCCAAAATATTTCTTGAGCATGTAACAGGGATTCTTTAAGATTTTTCATATACAATGATGAAAAAGGGGAGGTCCATGTTTTTGTAAATTTTACATTACAGTAGGACTGGCAGAATACACAAATAAACAAAATCAAGATCACTGTAGGTATAAGTATTAGGAAGGAAATAATACCAGTTATGTCAACTCTCACTGAATTTTCATTCCATAGATTTTGAAAGAAAAGTGCAGTGCTTTCATTATATAGAACATCTCTTTCTTGATGTTCTAGGACGGTGGTCGGCAAACTAATTAGTCAAAAGAGTTGTTCTAGGCTAACCAAGGACCTCACAATAGTTTACAGTCATCTCCTCTGACATTGTCCCCTACATGCTCCACTTTGTACGCAGTGTTCCAGCCACTGTGACCTCTGTACCACTGTGATCCAGACAGGCTCTCTCCTTACAGAGTTTGTATGTTTGTACTGCTTTGTCCTTTCTCTAAACTTGTGGACACTTCCTCCAACCCCTTACATTTTTTCCTTACATTTAATCTTCTCAATAAAGCCTATCCTGACCATCCTAGCTAAAATTATATACTGTCTCCCCTGTCCTCTAACTCCACATTACCAACCTACTTTGCTCTATTCTTTCCCATTTCCCCCATGGGACATCACATTCTAACAATCTATATTATTAATTATTTCTGTATACACCTTCTCGCATGTAGCGCCACAAAGGTCTTTGCCATTTTGACTCAATAGTAGAGTCTAATCACTAACCAACAGTTACATTTCATTGCAGTGCTCTCCCAGCGGGTGCTAATTGTTTTATTACTGCCATCTCATTTAATCCTAACAGCCACCACATTAGATAGATTCCATTGTTGTTTCTATTGCTACATAACAAGCCACTCCAAAACCATGTGAGTTCATGCACAACACTTCATCATCTATCACTGTTTGGTGGGTCAGGGATTAGGACATGTCCCAGCTAGAAGGTTCTCCAGAAGATTCCACTCCGATATCTGGGGCTTCAGTGATCCTCCTTGTGGCCTCTCTGTATCTACATGATTCTTCCTTCATCTAATAGCCTTGACTGTCTTTAGAGCATGGCATATGGCTTTCCTGAATGGGAGCTACCAGGCTTTTTAAGGTTTATTACTGGAGCTGGTACAGACTCATTTCCTCTGCAATCTACTGGTAAAAGGAGATCACAAGGCTGGCTTACATCCAAAGGCATAAGAAACTGAATCTACCACTGGATGGATGAAGCAGCATGGGCATACGGAGAGAAAAGGAAGTGATGCCAGCCCACTTTGGTGACTATTGCCACTGTTCTCCTATTTCCGATGAGGAAATTGGAACTTGGAGAGATTAGGTTGACACATTAATAGATGACAGAGATGGTAGTTGATCTAGGTTTCACTGATTCCAGAGTCTACATCCTTAAGCACTCTGCTTTCACAGCCTCCGGAAAGTGGCTTCCACTCCGGCAGATGGTAGGTCTAGACCTTCTGAGACAAACCCTTAGATGGCTGGAAAGCAGGCATGCCACTGGGGAGGCAAGTGTAAGGGTTCTGGGATCCCAGAAGAGCTCAACTGTAAATTATTTTACCCATGGAGCTTTCCACTGAATTTGATTTAAAGAAGGGATTCCACAGATTTAGAGTGCAAAGTATACAAAACAAGTATCTGAAGTAAAAATGAACTTATGTTCCTGTGAGTTAAAATCTCTAACATAGTCCAAAATTGTTTGTTCTTATTTTGTTTATAAAAATACATTTTAAAGAGATATCAGTTTCCCACTTCATAGGTGACTTGCGTCTATGTCAAGGGTAATTTTTATACAATGATGTAAAAATAGTAGTTTTTGTGGGAAGGTTCCTTTTGAGCTCTTTTGAAATGTTATAGCATGTGAAATATTTAATTTCAAGCAACTTATATTTCTGCTGAGTTCTTCACAGGGATATAATTTGGGGAGCAATTTTCCATACAGTTGATGAACATGTTACATTATAATTTTGTGCAGACTTGGCACAATATTATTGCAAATTCTAATAGCTCCGTTTTTGTGTGTGTGTGTTTTCATAATACTATACACTAGGGGGGGAGGGAGAGGCCAAATCGTGCGCAGTCACCCTCCCATGCTTCATCCAGAAGAATGCTCTATCTTTTTCTTTTATACATTAAATTTCTATATAAAATTTTATTTGAAGAAAGCCATCTATAAGCAAAAAGGTAATAATGTAGTTTTAAAAACTATCTCAATCTATGTCCTCTAAGAAAAACAGCTTAACTACAAAGTTTATGGTTTTCTAGTCACTAAGTCATTTATTTTCCAAAATCTGTATCAAATATATTATTGGAGTAGTTAAGGGAGTTGATAATTTTATAAGAGTTTTGGCAATGGTGTATTAATTAGAAATAGACAATACTATAAGAAAATTAAAAAAAATTTCCTTCCATATGCTACTGAGGAACTGGTATGAATATTTTGTCCTGGTATCTTTATTTTTTCAAGATCTCTTGAAGGTAGTTAAGATGCTCACACTTTCTCTGGAAATATTTTTAACTTTCCAGAAAACTGCTCTAGGTGACAAATATATAGACTTTCCATTCAAGAAATCAGAGGATGAAAAGAATAACTGACGTATTTCTAACTGAGAACTACTAGAAAATAGAAACGGTCTTAACTTTTCAGTAACCACAGCTCAAATTTAATTCAAAATCCATTCCACTTTCTTGATTAGTTTTACTTTGTTTGCATCCAAATCCTACTTTCAATATGTGCTTTTAATGAGCACTCTGTTCTCTGTTCGCAGAACAATTCACTTTGGTTTCTGAAGTAGCAAGCTGAGAAGCCAGGATCCCTCCCTCTAAGTGCCCCTGGATGAGAAAAGAGCACTGTGGGTACTCACTCCACATAGTCAGTGCTGAAATCATCGGGTCCTGTCAAGTCACTAGAGACTTGTTAAGTTGCTCTCCATCAGCTTTGACACTGGCAGTTAGTTGATATACAGTGAATCTAGAAAACAGAGCATTTTATAGAAACAAAATAGATCATTTTCCATAGCCCAAGGATGCTCTCTTCAACTATTAGAACAAACAGATAGACACCAGAGTTCTAGCAGAGAGAAAGTTCCATTTCAAGACAAACTAACTTCAAGATATACAGTCTAGAAGCTATGTGTGCTTTGGGTTCACAAACTTAAAAATGGTTGCTACACTAAAAAAAAAAAAATGTATGGAGCCAATGATAAAAGTAGCAAAACCAGTTAGCAGGCCATTATAACAATTCAGATTAACAATGGCAAGGAGCCCTAACTGGTTTGGCTCAGTGGATAGAGCATCGGCCTGCAGACTGAAAGGTCCCAGGTTTGATTCTGGTTAAGGGCATGTACCTTGGTTGCAGGCACATCCCCAGTAGGGGGTGTGCAGGAGGCAGCTGATTGGTGTCTCTCTCTCATCGATGTTTCTAACTCTCTATCCGTCTCCCTTCCTCTCTGTAAAAAATAAATAAATAAATAAATAAATAAATAAATAAATAAATAAATAAAATAATAAATAAAATAAAATAAAAATGGCAAGGAGATAAACTAAGATAATAATAAATAGGATGGAGAGGAAAGAATGGTTAGTGTGGTGAAGGTTGGGGAAGGAGGAGGGGGAAAGTTGGGGTCACTGGAGAAAAAGGGGACATCAGTAATACTTTCAACAATAAAGATAAATTTTAAAAGAGAGACAAGCTGATGTAGGGTGATCAATTATCCTGGCTTGTGCAGGACTGAAAAACTTCCTCAACTGTAGGAATTGTAGTTTAAAAACAGAATATTCCTCAGCCAACTGCAAACTGCCTAGTTTTCATGAGATTGAAAATATACAGGACTTCTAGTGCTAAAACTGGGAACGTCCTGAGCAAACAAAGATAAACTGGTCACTTTACCCAACTTTCCTTCTTTTTCTTACAATGGCCCAGCCTCTTCCTGCCTTGGCATCCCTGTAGAAGCTCTTCTTTCCACTGATGACTTTGAAACTATGCCTCTTGAACACTCAATTACATCTGGAAAGCTTCAGACAATTCTATTCTAAATGTTTCTAGAACAACTTGAGATGAGCCAGAGAGGAAAAAACACATTATGTGGATGAACAATGATAAGATTATCATTGACTTCTATAAAAATCAACACAAACCAGAAGATGATAGTGTAGAATCATTACAATGCTGGGGGGGGGGGGAAGGGCAGCCTAGAATTCTGAAGGGAGGCTGTGCACTATTCTTATGCATCTAAGATAACATACCTTTGAAATCTCAGAGTAATTTTCTCTTCCACACTCTTGGAAGCCACAGCCACAGATGCCAGAGCACAAGACCACCAGAGCCCCTCATTCTTATCTTATTATCCAATACCACCCTCTGTACTATAAATGTTAATTATTAATATCTTGTACCCATCGATGTAAAAGTATGAACTTCTCCATTTTTATCCAGTCTTAAGATTTCCCTGCTTTGCTTTCTCCAGTCTCCTTAATCTACCTCCAGTAGGTTTAATGTGACTCTTTTTACATCTACTCCTTTAACTCTGACGTATAAAAAAGCTACAGAACTGCCATTGTCTGGAGCATTTTCCCAATCCATTGAAATCTTGCTTCAGAGCATGTCATAAAAAATTTGGCTCAAATAAACTTGCAAAACTAACCTATAGATCTGAGTGTTCTTTCATCGACAATATCTAACATATGATTCCATTCACATAAAGTTCAGCATCAGGCAAAATTAATCTTTGGCGGTAAATCCAGACAGACATAACCTGTATGGAGGAGAAGATGGTAGTGACTGAGAAAGGGCATATGAGGCGCTGATAATTTCTTTATTCCTGTGACAATTATCAGTTTGCTCACATTGTGAGGATTCTTTGAACTGTACACTTATGGCTTGTGATCCTGTCTGCATGTATGTTAGAATTCAATAGCATGTTTTTATATCTATAAAACGCCAGCTACCGCCGAGACCGGTTTTGCTCAGTGGATAGAGCATCGGCCTTCGGACTTAAAGGTCCCAGGTTCGATTCCGGTCAAGGGCATGTACCTTGGTTGCGGGCACATCTCCACTGTGGGGTGTGCAGCAGGCGGCTGATCGATGTCTCTCATCGATGTTTCTGACTTTCTATCTCTCTCCCTTCCTCTCTGTAAAAAATCAATAAAATACATTAAAAAAAAAAGCCAGCTACCTTAAGGACCAGAACACCACAGCCTCTTGCCCAGGATGCCCCTGCCCCCCAGGGAGCTGTTAGGGGCACCCCTAGGCAACGTGATAGAGTGTGAGTTTGATGGGGGAAAGTCTTAGAAATAGAGGGGAAGGTTTTTTTTTAAAAAAAAAATAATTGTTATTATATGTATATATGTATATATATATGTATATATATAATTGACTTTTCACAGAGAGGAAGGGAGAGGGATAAGTCAGAAACATTGATGAGAGACATTGATCAGCCGCCTCCTGCACGTCCCCCACTGGGGATGTGCCCACAACCAAGGTCCATGGCCCTTGACCAGAATCGAACCTGGGACCCTTCAGTCCGCAGACCGACGCTCTACCCACTGAGCCACACCGGCCTCGGAGAAAGGAAGGTCTTCAGGTTCTGTAAGATCGGGTGCTCTGCCCGCAGTAGGAGTGGAGTGTTGCTGGGGAAGGAGGAGGAAGATGTGATGGAAACGGCCCAGCACAGTAAGTACCTTCTCTCCCTGCAAACCAGGCCGGCCCAGCTGTGGGCTGAAGGGCGGCCTTTTCCTGAGCGCGCTCAGCACCGAATGCTCATGGCGGTGGCAGTCCTCCCACAACCTCCCTGGTTCCAAACAGCAGGCATCGCTCAACATCAAAGAACAGAAAAACCCTGGTGCTGACACAGGACGGAAAGAAGCACCGGGAGGAGGATCCGGGAAAACCGGAAGTGCGCGCCCAGAGGATTGTGGGATTGCGGAAGACGCCGCCGGAACCGCCTGCAGCTGGACCGTGAGAGCCTGGGATTGCGCATGCCCGCTAGCCCTTGGTCTCGATTTGGATGTGACTTCTGCCAGGAAATTGTTTCTGTTGAGGTTTGCTGTTTCCTCACAGCGAGGAAGATCAGACCGAGACCGGTGTGGCTCAGTGGATAGAGCGTCGGCCTGCAGACTGAAGGGTCCCAGGTTCGATTCCGGTCGGGGGCATGTACCTTGCTTGCGGGCACATCCCCACTGTGGGGCGTGCAGGAGGCGGCTGATCGATGTCTCTCTCTCATCGATGTTTCCGACTTTCTATCCCTCTCCCTTCCTCTCTGTAAAAAATCAATAAAATATTTTTAAAAATTAAAAAAAAAGAATTAAAGGTTTTGTGTGTTACCTTGGTTGGAAGCAGAGGACGAGAGCCGTGAGGGCGACCAGCTCTAGGAGGACCACACACGCAGCTCCACCGGGACCTGCAGATGAAGCCACCGCCACCGCCATCGAAGCCTTCAATGAAACCATCAAGATCTTCAAATGGCAGGGCCAGACTCCAGAGAAGTGCAGCCAGGAGTGTCTGGAGCACTTCCGGCCTGAGGGTGATGAAAAAGAAATGCAGAGGATCCTGCTGAACTCAGAACGGCTGGCGTTCTGATGTGGATATAAAAACATTGTACTAAAAAATAAAAAATAAAAATGGATAGTGATGAATTAAGAAACTTTGGAGACAGTGAAGAGCAATTTGTCCAGACTGTTGAGAGCTACGAATTATGGTTTAATTGGGATAGAAATCCTGCTAATATAGCACCTGATGCCTGAACTCTTTTAGGTTTTCCACTTCAAGTTTTTGGAGACTGGCTAATTAAAACGTTCCTGGTTGGGAAGTGTTTGTATAGAAGCCCATAAGTATTAAGTATTTGCTGGGTTTACCATGCTTTGCTCTCTGTAAGGAATATGGGATAATGTTAAATGCCTCGTATTCTCAAGAAGCTTAACTCTTTAAATAAAGAAGAAATATAAATATTAAAAATTTTTAAAAAAGAAGAAGCTTGAGTTTTAGGGGCAAAATCAGGCAGCCAGGCAAATGGTTAGGGGCAATCAGGCAGGCAGAGCAGATAGGGGCGATCAGGCAAGCAGATGAGCAGTTAGGAGCCAGTGGTCCTAGATTGCAAGAGGGATGTCTGACTGCCGGTATAAAGAGGCAGTCAGACATCCCTTGAAATGTCCCAGATTGCAAAAGGGTGCAGGCCTGACTGAGAGACACCCTTCCTCTCTCCCCCCATGCACAAATTTCATGCACCAGGCCTCAAGGTAAAGCATATTAAGTTCCATACTTCCATGAAATTAATGCCCATGAAGTTGGCAACTATTTATTGTCAAATGGATCTGAATTTTCCCCAGAAACCAACATTCTGCATTGAGTAAATGACTGTGGGTTATGTTCTCAACTCACATGCTGTGGAGCCTGAGGCTGCATCAGTTCAGATCACATTGGCCTTATGTGAGCTGTGCCCAGCAGGCATCTTCCCTTTGCCCTTTTCTAGTGCTCCCTTCCTGCTGAGAGGTCTCTGGTATTAACACCAAAGAAATGGGCTGCTGCGGCATACACAAAGGAATGAATGCCTTAGGTAATCCCTTTGTGATGAATCATCTAATTTTTTATTAATTCTTGTCCTTTCTGTTTCAAGAGAGGACAGAACGCACTGCCTAGGAGCCTACCACCGCAGTATACTGTTTACTGTTTACTTGTCAATAGTTGAGGGGATTGACTTTTCTGAAGTATATGATAATTATAATTATACCTCTGTTTATTTGTAGAGCATCTTACAAAACATTTTATATGCAGTATTTTATTTGATCTTCATAAGAATCATGTCAAGAAAGTGATGCAAGTATTATGATCTCCATTTTGTTCAGGAGGAAACTGAGGTTCAGGTATAGCTTGCAAAATAAATATTTTATTTGAAATTAGTAAAGAAGAGTTAAGCTTTAATATCACTGGCTCTCAGTGTCCCTCAGTAATTGCTGCAGCCCTCTCTGCACACACTCTTGCTCATGCGGCTCCAGACCTCTGCCTTTCCAGCTCCCCTGAGTTTCTGTGTGCTCTAGGGACCTGTATGAGTGTGGGTCTCTAGGGTCTCACCCAAAACTGGGGTTCAGTGCAGTTGGACCTGGATTTCAGTGCAGTTGGGAGGTCCTGTCTTCCTCCCGCTAGAGAAAGCCAGTGGCACAATCAGTAGTCAGTCTTCTTTGTGCCCGCCTCCAGAGCTCTGCCTTTCGTGGCTCCCCTAAGTTTTTGTGCATGCTTCCCTTTTCACGGCAGTCCAGACTCTCCTTGTATGAGTCTTACCCGGAACTGGGGTTCAGTGCAGTCATGAGTTTCCCTCTCCTTCCCACTAGAGAAAGCCAGCCAGCACTCTGCTGCCCATCCTCTCTATGCATGTGTCTCCATACCTCAGCTTTTTACAGCTCCTCTGAGTCTCCGTGAGCCTCTCTCTTTCATTCTAGTTGTAGAATTTCCACTCACCTAGCTTTTCTGTGGTTCTGGATTGTGTCCCTTCTGTCTTTTAGTTGTAGTTTTTGTTGTTGTTTTAATATATTTTATTGATTTTTTGCAGAGAGAAAGGGAGAGGGATAGAGAGTTAGAAACATTAATGAGAAAGAGACATCAATCAGCTGCCTCCTGCATGTCCCCCACTGGTGATGTGCCCGCAACCAAGGTACATGCCCTTGACCGGAATTGAACCTGGGACCTTTCAGTCCATAGGTCGATGCTTTATCCACTGAGCCAAACCAGTTTCGGCTAGTTGTAGTTTTGAAATTGTTGTGTGAAGCAGCAGTTTAGGTGTTCACCTTTGTCACCATCTTGCTTTTTTTCAAACCCTTGATTTCTTAAAAGTAAAACAAAAACTTCAATATGCTTTTCATCTGCATAAAACAAAATGACTAGATTTTAAGGTTACAGTTTGATAAGTTTTAAAAAACTGTTTACAACAGAATAAACAACCTCCCCAATCAAGATACAGAATATTTGGATCATCCAGAAGTTCTCTTGTGACCATTTCAAGCAAGTCTTCCCCCTTAAGCAGATATTATTCTGATTTTTTAGCTTTTTAAAATCAAATTTATAAAAAAACTTTTTCAAAGTTGATATAAAAATGCAGATATTTTAAGTATACTTTCCAATGAATAATTCTAGTATCATAGTTTTATACGTACTAGAGCCCTATGAAACTGATTAGATTCTTTAGAGACATTTTCTCAGAAAATTGAGTTATATTGAATCTAATTATTATGTTTCAGTTTTGATGGCAATGACTCTGAGTATTTATAATACACTTATGTATCTTAAGTATTCAAGCTTAGGATCTAGTTCTTGTGTTTCTAAGACCATTGATTTTTCCTTATACCACCAAACTTAGGGTGCCTTTTTTTCCTTTGACTCTGAAACATGTGTTCAAATTATTATTAATACAGTTTTTATAAGAATGTAAATGTCCACATTAACATAATGATATGGAAAGAGCCCAAGTGGTAGGTCATGCTGTGTCTTTGAGTTTTGTGAGATTATTATTCAAATTTTGGTTTATTTAAATTATGTCTCAGGTATCAATAAATAAAACTTAATATTTTGTTTTTAATTTTTATTTATTTATTTATTTATTTATTTTTCCTTATTGCCTCCCCCACCCCCAGCACATGCCCCCATCCATCCCCCTCTCTCACTCTCCCCCACTGTCCTGCATCCATTGGCCATGCTCACACACACATGCATACAAGTCCTTCATGAAGTTGATCTCCTACAGGCCCCTCCCCTCCCCAACCTCCATGCCTTCCCACTGTAGCATGACAGTCTGTTCATTGCTTCTTTGCCTCTGCATCTGCTTCCCCCCACCTGATTCTTGTCTTTAAAAACCTCTTGCCCCTATAGGCTAGAAATAAACCCACAAGAGCAAAAGAAAAATGATTGAGTCCCAATTTCAATGTCCAATAGTTCTGCATCCCAGTTTTAATGTCAAACAGTTCCTTATGTGTACATGTCATCAATGGTATCTGGATGGTGAACAAACGGTGGCAATGCTGGTCCGACCCTCTCTAGTTTGGTTCTAGGCATCCTGTAACGATGCACAGCTGCTAACTGCTCACATGGCAAAGTGTCCTCAGCGTCTTCCATCTCTGGACTGTTTCTCCTCTTGTCTTCATGGTTGACGCAGACCTGTCACTTCCTCTCTGTTGCAGGAATCCACCTGGTCTTGGATTTGTTTTCTGAAAGTATTGAAACATATTCTCAACCAAGAGTTAATAAAGGAATCTTTTCTATAAAATTGACTTGGGGTCCTTTTTATTTTTGCCTACCTGCTTTTCCTTTGGCTTATTTTGACACCATGTGTATTTTTCATGGGTGTCTTGCTGTTAGAATTACAAATTAAAATTAATTTTCTAAAGTGAAAATTTACTTAAAACTTCATATTTTGTAAATGAGCAAAATAACTTTTCAATTCAATTAACTTTTGACTACCTTAGTTTACAATATAATTTTTACTTTTTCCTGAATGCTATCAATATGATTAAGTACTATTTATCTTCTGAATATAAAATATGCTATACATTATTTTTAAAATAAAGTAAACCATTCAAAAGATCTCATTCTTAGGAGAAAGAGAGAAAATAGAGATGATTTCAGCTACTTTCCCAAAAATTCTTCCACATATATTTATATAAGCTTTTAATAGCAATTAAAAGTATTAGATGTTCCCATTTTGTTGCCTTTGGCAGTGAAGAATGAGTAAGCATACTAAATGCTATCTAGGAAAGTGTTTGTTGAAATGGAACTTAATATAAAGGCATGCAGTGTGGGCTTGTTGTTTGATAAAAATACTCTTCATTTCCAAAAAATCATCTAAGCTCCCACTTCTGCACCATACTGTACAGAAATAGCATATGGAGCCAAGACACCTGCCACTTGTTCAAGTACTGGACTCATGCATTCACTCACTCACTCATTCCTCATTGGGGCAATTAGTTTTGTGGGTGGATTTTATTTTGAATCTTTTTTTTTTCACTAAGCACAGCTATAATATTGATTTTTAACCAAAAAAAAAAAACTTTAAAGCCATTGAGACTTAGCTTCATTCCAATGTATGTTAGCAGTGCTTTTTATGCTTTGTTTCTTCAGATCTAACCTTCTAGCCCTCATAACAGATTGTGACTACTTCATGAAATTATCAACAAGAAGCAAGAAATGAAAAATTACTGCAAATTATATTCTTTAAGACACTGATAATTTTCTTCTTGGAAAACAGCCTCTTTGTAATCTTTGCCTTATGATGTGAAAGTGAAGACTTTTTTTTTTTTGTAAAACAATAAAAACCACAAGTGAGAAGATTTAAAATTCTGATGATTTCATTATTTCAGAAATTGCATATTTTTGTTCTTTTAATGAAAAATTAAATATTGTATTGTTTTAATAGTAAAGAGGAATTTTATGTGTGTCTCTCAGAAAAAAAATAAAGTCAGGCAGCATATAGGATTTAAGTAACTGTAAGAAAATGATTAATTAATGGGCATGTAAAAGTTACCGAGCTCTTAATTCTTGTTCTTATTATAAACCACTTGCATAATAAGTTTTATTGAACTTGCTATCTATTTTTATCATATTACCAATTCAAAATGAAGTTATTCTTTAACATAACCTGAAATTATTCTTTTCAGGTATTTCTTAGAATTTAAAATATTCTCAAAGTACTGTACTTTCTCAATTCCTGAGATACCTACCATAGCATATCTGGATCTGGATCTTCATACTTCCTGACTCAGAGCCTGCTATATCCTCTGCCTTTACACACCGTCTCAATAACTATTTATTATTCTTACATTTTCAAGGTAACAAATATATACTATAGTCAGTTCTAATTGCTAGGGAACCCCAAAAATAAGACTGACAGAAAGTCAAGCCTGAACCACAAGTCATCCAATAATTACAGTCAGTTTTAACTGACATGGCAGGTATTTTGCAACTCACTAGATATTATTACATTCTCTCCTTCAACTTTACTTTTTGAATTCTACTAACCTCTGGACTGCCTGAATGCATATTCCAGGGAGAATAGCCTAAAGTAGCAGCCACAACTTTGAAATAAAAAAATTAAAATTAAAAAAAAACCTTTATTAAAAGGAAACACGTAGCAGAACTTGAATATGAAAATTAAGTTTCTGGGATATGTGTCTTATTTACCCCATGGCTTTATAAATAACTTTGCCACATACCATGCATCATCAGAGGGAAGCTGTACAGGTGATCTACAAAAGATAAATGGCCATAAATATTTTATCAGAAGAGTTCAAACTCAAAAGATAAAAGGGAAGTTAATTTTCCATGGCCACATCACGCATCGAGCATCAAAAGTTCACCACCTTGGTAGTTTGAAAAATATAGATCCAGCAAAGAGCAGAGATACAAAGAAAAAGTCACAAGGGTACTCTGGGGAGCCGATTTAGATTTAAATGTCCTCTCAAGAGTTGACTGTTTGACCTTGGAAAAGTCATAGCCTTTCGTAGATACCACTCTCCCTCTACAAGAATAAGTGCATAGTCTCTCTGGTCTTTTCTAGCCTTGCCAGCCCATGATTTAAAAATATACTGAATTTCTTGTCACTACTGTCCTCCGCTTTGAATTAATGAACACAAAAGAATGGCAATAGTTCAGATGTGCCAAGTTCACCACCAGAAATAACTTTAGCAATGTAATTGTAAAATAAAGTTTGTTCAGATGTGCCAAGTTCGGCACCAGAAATAACTTCAGCAATGCAATTGTAAAATAAAGTTTGATTGCCTGCAACTTTTAGGCTTCTGCAAAAGGAAAAATACTAGCATGTATTGAGCTACTATAATGTGCCAGTCGTTGCATATTCCACAGTAATTTATATTTAAAATGACTTAACACCATTTTATCAGAAGAGTTCATAGAAGTTGATAGAATGGTATTACGTAAGAAAAAAATCACATTTCAAAACTGGGCAGCAGTAAAAGAAAAAATGAATCTCGAAATTTGAAGTAATGGCCAAGATGGGAAAGAATGAATATTAGAATTATTTTAGAAAAGAGCAATTTTGAGCAGAATTTGTAAAAAGATGATAACTAGCCGAGACCTGTTTGGTTCAGTGGATAGAGCATCGGCCTGCGGACTGAAAGGTCCCGGGTTCGATTCCGGTCGGGGGCATGTACCTTGCTTGCGGGCACATCTCCACTGTGGGGCGTGCAGGAGGCGGCTGATCGATGTCTCTCTCTCATCGATGTTTCTGACTTTCTATCCCTCTTCCTTCCTCTCTGTGAAAAATCAATCATATATATATATAAATTTTTTTAAAAAAAGATGATAACTACATAATAGAAAGAAAGAAGGGCAAGTAGATGTTGAGATGGGGAAGGAACAAGAAATGCCATCGAAGTTTCTCCATGGTTCAAGACTTTTGAATGAAGTAGCAGAATAAGAAGATGGCAACATGAAGACCATAGTTAAGTTCTTTAAATCAATGCCCATTATGTAAATGACCCATTATGTGCAGGAGACATACATCTTTATTGAAAACATACAAAGAGCAACAGTTCGAGTTAGATACCATGAAAAATACAAAGCATCTAAACTATAATCCCGGCCCCTAAGAACTCTCTCACTAGAAGAACCAAAGCATTCAAACATTGAAAGGTAATAAAACTAAATTTTACAGAAGTTACGATGTTAAAAAAAGACATGTCTTGGTAGTTCATGAAACATTACCAAATAAAGAAATTCGATAGTGCTACTATAATTCAGAAAAGAGATAGTTCATAGAGCTAACACCATAAGGTAAAAAAAGAAATGAACAGAATGATGTCTGACCGCCAGCAACTTGTAATGTTTAAATATCTACTTCATCAACATGTAGAACTGCCCATCCTCCCTTCCCCCTTTTCACCCTTTTATTTCTGTTTCCCATTAGCTGGGTGATGACGGCATTGCCATTTACATCAGCACTGAGCATCTATTCTAATCTTCTGCTAAAACATTGGATTAAAATACATACAAAGGAGCAGCAGGGGATTTGAAAAAGGCTAACTTTATGCATATTTTTTTTTCTTGTGTGAACGTCTAAAAACAGAAACCAGGATAGACTCTAGGGAAGAGAGGAGGGTGTAAAAGTCATTCTTTTCATCTTTAAGGCACTAAACTATGCTGTGAATTGTCTTCATCTGTATGTAAGCAAAATTTTCCTTTCAAGTTTTTAGGGGCAGCAAGGATGGTAGCTGGGGTTCAGTTTTCAAGTGTAACAAGGTGTCTCCCACCTTTATTTTGAAATTTTCAACTTGAACATGAATCGAAGTATATAAAAGCTGGAAGGAACCTTGGTGATCTGAAACTGGTCTTCCTTCTTTCTCTATGTGAATCCTAGAGATATTAAATGATTTGTTCAAAGTCTCAAATTTAGTTGAAAAAATGAGCTTGGAATAAAACTTGGGTTTTTAATGCTCAATATTTTTCTATTTAAATAACACCAAGTGATAGTTTCTTCTCAGAATTTAGTATGAAAAAGATTTTGATTTCACTCCCTGGGTTATGTTTTAGCCTCTACTATAATCAGAGCTTAATTTAGTGTTCAACTAAGCCATATTCCTTGCACAATAAATTGTCCCTTCCTTTATGTGATTTCTAATTTTTCCTGCCTTTTTTTCCCCAGTATATTTTGGATTCCATAATAAAGTAAGATATATTCATTGTGAAAAATCTGGAAAACATGCCAGACTACAAAGAAACAGAAAATTCTTACAATCCCACCACTCCTATTACTTTATTTGAACTACTTTTCTGTATATGGTTTCATTGTTAACTGCCTTTAAATAGTTTAAGTAGGAAAAGATTACTTTATGAATAAGTTAATTTCATTAAGGAAAAATGACATCACCTCACTGTTTAGGCATACTGACCCATCTGTTAACATGTGTTAATATGCACAACAAATGGAGAGAGACCTCTTGTTAAAAATATGCATCCCGCCAAAACAGGTTTGACTCAGTGGATAGAGCTTTGGCCTGCGGACTGAAAGGTCTCAGGTTCAATTCCGGTCAAGGGCATGTACCTTGGTTGTGGGCACATCCCCAGTAGGGGGCGTAGAGGAGGCAGCTGATTGATATCTCTCATCAATGTTTCTAACTCTCTATCCCTCTCTCTTCCTCTCTGTAAAAAAAAAAAATCAATAAAATATATTTTTTTAAAAATGCATCCCATGAGGAGCCTGGAGCCCTAGAGCAGGGCAGGGCCAGAGGATCATGCCTTGGACTCACAGTGAATGCTTGTAGATTTAAGGACTATTCTAGAGCTTAAAATTTTTGTGATTTAAGAAATGTAAGTAATACATCATGAGAGATAAGTTGAGCTTAGAATATACATACATTATTATAAAGTACCAGAAGTGGTATGCTATCCAGAGAATTTTGGATAGCATACCACTTCTCCCCTCATTTTTTTGCTTTTACTCAATTGGTTCAGCAATATTGAGGAAACCACTCCAAATACTATCTTAAGTTCAAATTTGTGTGCTTTATAAATCAATAGGTCAAAAGTGAATACACACACACACACACACACACACACACACATTCAGGATATCAGTCGACCAGAGAAAGAAGAAAGAATTAAATGGCAAAGGAAATTGTAATAAAAGAGTGCTGATATTTCCTTCAAAGGAAGACCTGCTCAGAACATTTTCATTCATTCATTCAGTTTTCATTCATCAAAGATTTTCAAATACACCTATGTGCCTGATAACTTAAAGAAAAAGATTGGATAAGATAATCTTCTGGTACTAAATCTTTAAAAAGTTCAGTGTGTGGTACAAGAGATCAAGAGATAAACTAATTACTATAAAGCAATCTATTGGTGAAATGATTGGGGTAATAATTATAATAACTATTATTTATTATTTCAACAAATATTTATGTGTCCACAATATTCCAGAGACATGTTAGTCCCTGGGAATACAATGGTAAACCAACAGTAGGTATTGTCCTAATCATTTTCTTTATGTTGTCTCATTTATTCTTTATAATTGCACTGTGAAATGGATGTTGTTATAACTCCCAGGAGACTAAAAAATGATAAGTAACTTAACTAAAACTACACAGGTAAAACTAAATCAGATGATACAGAGGAACTTATGTACAGTGTTTATGAAAGCAACGTATCTCCATTTTAAGAGGCATCCAAATTAGGCTGGAGTGGAAAGTGGGGTATATGTGGAAGTTTAGGAAGCAGTTTCCAGGAAGTGAGGTAGTATGCTCAAAGTCATAGTCTCTACAAAAACACTGTGTATTTTGGGAACATTTAAGAGTTGTGTTTTCCTTGAGCATAAAATTGAAAGATGGTAAGTGAGACATTATGAGAGATAAATTGAGCTTAGAATATAAACCTTTGACTTTATTCCACAGGCATCCTGAGGAGTGACATAACCAGATTTACATTTTAAAAGATCACGCCAGCTGCAGTGTAGAGAATGGTGTTAGGTTAAGCAAAACTTTAGGTTAGGAAACCATTTAGGAGGCATTGCAGGGATTCACGCAAGATATGGTAAATCCCTAAATTAGGCATCAGTTGGATAGACAAATTAGGAACTCTTCAGAATATAGTTAGGAGATAACATAAGGGTTTAAAGATTTGATGTTCAGAGGAAGTTTTAAAATACAATGCATGTAAAATGCAACTGATTTCTGGATATTTCTTTTGTATGCTGCTACTTAACTGAATTCATTTATCAGTTCTAGGACATTTTTGATGGAATCTTTAGGTTTCTCAATATAAAGTATCATGTCATCTAAAAATAGTGACAGTTTTTCTTCCTCCTTTCCAATTAGGATGCATTTTATTTCTCTCTTTTTTTAAAAAAATATATTTTATTGATTTTTCACAGAGAGGAAAGGAGAGGGATAGAAAGTCAGAAACATCAATGATGAGAGAGAGAGACATCGATCAGCTGCCTCCTGCAGACCCCCTACTGGAGTTGTGCCCGCAAGCAAGGAATATGCCCCTGACCGGAATCGAATCTGGGACCTTTCAGTCCACAGGCTGACGCTCTATCCACTGAGCCAAACCGGTCCTGGCTATTTCTCTTTCTTGTCTGATTGTTGTGGCTAAGACTTCCAGTACTGTGTTGAATAAGAATGGGGAAAGCAGACATCCTCGTCTTGTTTTTTATCTTAAGAGAAAGGCTTGTAGTTTTTGCCCATTGAGTATAATACTGGCTCTGGGTTTGTCAAATATGTTCTTTATTACAGTGAGGTATGTTCCCTCTATTCCCACTTTGCTAGAAGGTTTTATCTTAGTGGGTGTTCAGTTACATTTTTTATACACTGATATTGAACTATTGGAAAGGGAGAGTAACGAAACAATCCCAATTACAATTTCATCAACAGAAAAAAAATACCTACGAATAAATTTAACCAAGGATGTAAAAGGCAAGTACTCCAAAAATGATATATACTAAAGAAAAAAAATTGAAAGAGATAGAAATAAGTGAAAGCATACACTGTGTTCTTGAATACAAAGAATTAACATCATTAAATGTCCATCCTACTCAAAGCAATCTATAGATTCAACTCAATTCATATTAAGATACTAATGACATAGTTCACAAAAGTAGAACAAAATATTCCAAAAATTTATATAAAACTACAAAATAACTCAAATAGCCACAGCGAACTTTAGAAAGAACAAAGAAGGTTCACGTTACCAGATATCAAACTATGCTAAGGCCATAATAATCAAAATAGCATGGTAGTGGCATAAAAACAGACATATAGATCAATGGAACAGAATAGAAAGCCCAGAAATAAAACTACATCTTTATGGTCAATTAATATTTGACAAAGGAGGCAAGAACATAAAATGGAGTAAAGATTGCCTATTCAGTAAATGGTGCTGGGAATATCGGACAGATGCATGCAAAAAAAATGAAAGTAGACCATCTTCTTACACCATACACAAGAATAAATTCAAAATGCATTAAAGAGTTAAATTTTAGACTTGAAACCATAAAAATTCTAGAAGAAAACATAGGCAGTAAAATCTTGGACATTTCTTATAGCAACGTTTTTGGTGAAAGATATATCTTTAATATATCTTCTTGAACAAGGTAAACAAAAGAAAAAAATAAACAAATAGGACTACATCAAACCACAAAATTTTTACACAACAAAGAAAACCATCAACAAAATGTAAAGACAACCCACTGAATGGAAGAACATACTCACCGATGATACATCTGATAAGGGGTTAATATAAAAAACTTAAAAAGAATTTATACAACTCAACACCAAAATAAAAACACCCACAAACAATCCAATTTTTAAAATGGGCAAAAGAACTGAATAGACACTTCTCCAAAGTGGATTTATACTAATAGATGGCCAATAGGCATATGAAAAGATGCTCAACATCATTAGTAATGAGAGAAATGCTAATATAAAACCACAATGATATATCACCTCACACCTGTCAGAATGGCTATCATCAATAAATCAACAAGCAACAAGTGTTGGCAAGGATGTGGAGAGAAGGGGACACTCATGCACTGTTGGTGGGAATGCAGATTGGTGCAACGACTGTAGAAAGCAGTATGGAGTTATTTCAAAAAATTAAAAATGGAATTGCCCACCAATTCCACTTCTGAGAATATATCTAAACAATAACAACAACAGCAACTGTGAAATGCTAATTCAAACTAATATATTCACCCTATGTTCATTACAGGGTTATTTACAATACCCAAGATTTGGAAGTACCCCAAGTGCCCATCAGCAGATCAGTTGATAAAAAAAAAATCTATGGGAAAACAACAACAAAAACAACTACAACAACTATGGTACATTGACACAATGGAATACTACTCAGCCACAAAAAATATACATAAGGAAATCTTATATTTTGTGATAGCATGAATAGACCGGGGAAGTATTATTCTAAGTGAAATAAGCCAGCAGAGAAAGATAAGTTTTATATGATTTCCCTTATTTGTGGATCCTAATGAAAAAAAAAAATCTAACAAACAAAATAGAGGCAGACTTGTAGAAACAAACAGCAGACTGATAGCCATTAGAGGGGAGGGGCCTGGGAAATGGTTCAAAAAGATGAAGGGATTAAGCAAAGAAAAAAAACTACCTCCTAGACACAGAGAACAGTATGGTGATTACCAGAGGGAAAAGGACCTGGGACAGGTAGAAGAGGGTAAAGGGGGATACTAAATGGTGGTGGAAAGAGATGTGACTTGGGTGATAAATACACAACACAATATATATTGATGTATTATAGAAATGTATACCTGAAACCTATGTAATTTTATTAACCAATGTCACCCCAATAAATTCAATATAAAAAATAATAAACACACACATGTTCCGTCAGATTATCTTTCTCCTATCTAGGAGTTTCCATCAATCTAAACCCATGAAAATGTAAGATTAAGAAACAGCATTGCCAAAACCGGTTTGGCTCAGTGGATAGAGCGTCGGCCTGTGGACTGAAAGTCCCGGGTTCTATTCCAG
This sequence comes from Lasiurus borealis, assembly GCA_004026805.1. Taxonomy (NCBI): domain Eukaryota; kingdom Metazoa; phylum Chordata; class Mammalia; order Chiroptera; family Vespertilionidae; genus Lasiurus; species Lasiurus borealis. The sequence goes on from PVJN01008727.1 coordinate 48,489, forward strand.
TCAAGGGTATATATCCTGGTTGCGGGCACATCCCCAGTAGGGTGCATGCAGGAGACAGCTGATCGATGTCTCTCTCTCATCGATGTTTCTAGCTATCCTCCCTTCCTCTCTGTAAGAAATCAATAAAATATATTTTTTTAAAAAAAGAAAGAAACAGCATTGTTGTCCTGAGTAGCTCAGTTGACTAGAGTATTGTCCTGTACACCAAAGTGTTCTGGGTTTGATTCCCGACAAGGGCACCTGCCTAGGTTGTGGGGTTTGATCTCCATCAGGACATTTATGGAAGGTGATGTTTCTCACATAGGTGTTTCTCTCGCTCAAATCAGCAAAAATATATCCTTGGGCAAGAATTAAAAAATGAAAGAAAGAAATAGCATTGTTTTAATAAACCCCTGAAAGATTATGTTTTTATTAAAGTAGAATCTAGATTACTATGGCTGTGACTATAATTCTGGTGGTTTTTCAGAGTATCCCAGTTTCTACAAACTTTGAGAATATATTGGGAACAAAAGATAGTAATCATATCACTGGAATCAACTTTGGTTGGACATCCAAACTGGACAATTCTAAAGCATTAGTAAGAAAAATGAATGAACTTGATTTCCCTTCCGAGCTTCTAAAATTTATATTAAAAACGAAAAGCTCAGAAGCCATAGGTTGTGACAGGTTATTAACACACGAATATATTCTGAGTTAATAAGACCACACAATATAATAGTCAACAATATTTACTGTATATAAAGAACTTGGAATTAGGTGTTTTAGAATACAAAATAATAATGAGGCATATCTATATAGCATATAAAAGCCTAAGCGACCACTGCAACTGAATGGACACCCAAACAGGCTGCATGGGGTGACCAGACCAGCAGGGGAATCAGTGAGGGGCAACCAA
>PVJN01008727.1:49483-63920 GCA_004026805.1 Lasiurus borealis
GGTGACCAGGCTGGCAAGGGGGTATTAAGGGGTGACCAAGCTGGCAGGGGAGCAGTTGGGGGTGACCAGGCCAGCAGGGGGGTAGTTAGGGGCAATCAAGCAGGCACGCTGGTCTGCAGTTAGGAGCCAGTGGTCCAGGGTTGTGAGAGGGATGTCCAACTGCCAGTTTAGGCCTAATTCCCAGGATCAGACCTAAACCAGCAGTCAGACATCCTCCAAGGGGTCCCAGATTGGAGAGGGTGCAGGCTGGGATGAAGGTACCCCATTCGCCCATGCACGGTTTTGTTAGTGTTATAATAATCTCTTCTATGCCACACATTACAAGTTTTAAAGATTATACACAAATGTTTTGTTCTAGTCAGTGAAGTAGATAGGGAAAGTATTATCTCCGTTTCACAGGTGAAGAAAGGGAAACTCACAAAAATTAAATGACTTGCCCAAGGTCACCTCAAAATCACAAAGGGAATAAGTGATAGAGACAAAACTGGAACACAACACCTCTGAACAGATGATCTTTTATACCAGTCAGCCTATAAATTAAGATTTCTCTTGAAGAATAAAAGTCTTGTTTTCAGAAAACGTTTAAGAATATTTTCAGTCCTAGTTGGTCTGGCTTAGTGGATAGTGTCGGCCTGTGACCCAAAGGGTCCAGGGTTTGATTCTGGTTAAGGGCACATACCTCAGTTGCAAGCCCCTCTCTGATCTGGGCCCTGATGGAAAGATTTCTCTCTGTCTTTCCCTTTCTCTTCCATTCTCTCTGAAAAGAAATGGAAAAATATCCTCGGGTCAGAATTAAAATAAAAAAAAAAGAATATTTTCAGATCCCATAGTCAAATACATGAACATCAGTGAAGCATTTGTCTGTGCCCTGGTGAATGCTATAGTTAGAAAATGGAGGAGAAGAGGACCTAAAACCATCAAACACACATAGGAGTTCCTAAAGCTCTTTTCCATCTCACCTAGGCTGAAAAGACAGCATGAAGTGTTAGGAAAATGTCAATTTGAAATCTCAGGAGCTTCTGGTGAAATCTTATACTGGCTCCTGTACTTGGAAGACAAGGAGAGACCCAAGAAAGGCCTATCACCCCAGATTAGTGAGCGGTCATTTTTAAAACAGGGGGGACTTGCCCTAGCTGGTTTGGCTCAGTGGGTGGAACACAGGCCTGCAGACTGAGGGGTCCCAGGTTCGATTCCGGTCAAGGGCACATGCCTGGGTTGTAGGCTTGATACCCAGTGGGGAGCGTGCCGGAGGCAGCCAATCAATGGGACTCTCTCATCATTGATGTTTTTCTCTCTCTTCTCTTTTCCTCTCTGAAATCAATAAAAATTTAAGACAGGGGCAACTTACAGAAACTTCTCTTAGGAGTCACATGACGAGTAGATCTCCAAACTTGCCATCAGAATCTTAAAAGTTTCTACAGAGGCCTTAACGGGGTTCAGTCTTGTATACTAGCCAGGCCCAGAGAGTCTCAACAACACATTGTTCTCTCAGGGCAGTGTTCTGGAAAATGTCGCCAGCTTGGGAACAGTGGGCAGGATGTATATTCCATGCCAAACCCAGGGGGCAGCTCTAGAGGCAGCAGGTGTCAGCAGGCGGACATGTCCTCTTGGTGACCTCCCTCCAACAGGAGAGAATCAACTTGAAACAATGACAATTGACATGAATACCTGGCTTTTGTTCTCACATGAGTTTCATGTATATTTCTTTATTTGTCTTACAATTTCACTCTAAAGTGTTATCAACTTGAGCCCAGATAAACCCCAAGTTCTTATGGAAATACGTAGAATAGGTAAAAAGGGATTTTTTTAAATCATATTTTGGAGTACTATTGCAAGGCAATTGGCTTTGAAACATGAAGTACTAGCAAATGGATGTGGAGATTTTAACCCAGGGACTTATGTTTCCTTCCATTGCATCTGGGCTCTCTGCCTGCTTCAGTTCTGGCAGCTTTTGAACCCAACTTTAAGCTGGTAGCTGCTAATCCCTCTCTCTTGGGACACCCAGTCTTGAAACCCCACCATGCTGGTAGGAAATCTAGGTGTCTATGGAGTCACATGAAGAAGAACTGAAACCCCAACGCCGCAGCACTGGCTGAGCTCCTGGCTGACAGCCAGCACCAATGGGCTCCCATCAGTGAGCCGTGCTGGAAGGGATTCCGAAGTGAGCGCCACTGAGCCCTGTCCAACTGGCAGATCTACGAGGGGGGAGGAAAAAACACAAACAAAGCAAAACAAAACAACAACTATTGTTTTAAACCAGTGGGTGTTAGGATGGTTTGTCACACAGTAAACCAGTGAGATTTGCCTAGGTTTGTTTTGCCCCATAGCATTCTCTAGACAATCACAGAGTGTACCTTGGTCTGAATTTAGGGATTTTGTGTCTTTTACCCCGTAGAATCAAAAAAAAAAAAAAAAAATGATGCCCTGCACTGTGAAGGTGAATCTCTTCAAAAGGGCCTTGGGTTTCCTCTATGGCGTGTTGATCCTGCATTCTCACGGTGTTGTCTAATTGAAGTCGTAGAGAAATTCACATCTGCATAGGATGGAATAGGTCTTCAAGAAAAGGAGTTGCAGTTCTTTTTGTCAATCATTAGGGACATTTCCTTTAAGGAAAAAGAATGTGATTTTTGTGACTGATATTTTCCAATTCTCATTGCATTTCTTTTCTTTCTTTCTTTTTTGTTTTGTGCTTCTTTGATTTCAAGGTGCCAGAAGACTTAAAATGCTTACACTCTTATCAAGATCATGTTTTAATTTCTAAGTTTGGCCTTTCCCACAAACACCTAGGAGGAGCAAGGGGTCCTTGTTTAGTGCTTAGAGAGGGCCTAGATCCCAAGGCCACACAGGTGATAGCAGTTTTCATTAAGAAAGACTCCTGGGTGGTGAAAACATAGTAGACTCCCGGGATTGAATATGATTTGAGGGTAGGAATCTAGTCAGGCCTAGTCCAGTCTCTGACACACAGTAGATGCTGGAAAGGAGACTAAGACAGTGAGTGATAAATGCTGTGATCCCTTTGCAATAAATGCAAGCTTTCTTTGGGATTGTTATTTTCAAGCCTCTCTTGCGGCTTGTTCCTTGCAAATGACTTCATGCATTTGGCAGCATTGATCAAGTCCACCAGGAAACCGTTTTCACTCACACACACACACACACACACACACACACACACAGCCCTAAAGCGCAAATTTATAAACTTAATATCGTTTATGATGAACTCCAAGTCACTTCAAGGGAGGCATGTTTTTTTGTGTGTTTTTTTTTTTTCCTGGCTTAATGGGTGTTTTCATGAGCAAATTTCACAGGAGAGATTCAAAAACAAATATGCACCTTTGAGTAAGTTCGGCATTTGCAGTTAATTGAACGGAGCTGAATAATGGTAGGCAGCAACAGTTAAACCATGCTTTTTATTAATCTCACAGAAACACACTAACCCGGATGACTGGCAGCAGCAGCCTGGATTTTCTGGGACCCGATGCACCGCCCAAACAGAAGCAGGGACTCCCCGGTCTCTCTCTCCCGGCTCCTGCCCTAGAGGGAGCCAAACAGAACCACCCGTCTTTGGCTCGGCGCGCCTCGCGGGGGACACCGCCCGCGCGAGCTGTTTCCGCAAAGCTCAGGCGGCCGAGGACGGCAGGGTTCAGGGGAGGACAGGAGCCGCCCGGGAGCCCAGCAGCGGAGCTTAGCCGGGCGGCGGGGGGACGCGGTGCCAAGCGCCAGGCCTAGCGAGGGATCCCCTCTCCAGCCCGGCGCGCCCCCGCCCCGCTAGAGGCGCAGCGCCGCCGCCGGATCCGCCAGAATCTCAACACAAAGGGAATCCTCGGCCGCAGGAAGTGCATCATTAGGAAGGGGGGACGGAGGCGGGGAGAAGGGATGCTTCCCTCCCTCCCTCCCTCCCTCCCTGCACCCCTGCCCTCCCAGAGCCCAGGGCAGCGGTGACGAAGCCTGCAGGCTTCCCCTTTGCCACGGGAGCCAGGAGAATTCAAACAAGGAAAACCCCTCCCTTTCACCCTCCTCTCCAAAATAAAATAAACACATCAGTGGGGGACGGGCGCTCTCGCCTCCAGCCACGCCCGAGCGCCAGGGCGGCGAGGACCCCAAGCTGCCTCCCGCCGGGGTGCACACACACACCTGTGCGCTTCCCCCTCCTTTCCTTCCGGGTGCGCAGCACCTGGGCCCACGTTGGCTGTTCTACCTCCGAGCGCCCAACTTTCTACAGCTCCTTCCCTCCCTACGGGTCTCTGTCGAACCCCCGTGCCGGGTTTGGGCTTGGTTTCCCCGGGCAGGACGTGGGGAGAGGGGGAGTCCCCGCGTGGGAAGAGGGACGGGGACAGAGCACTTTCGCTTTCCAAGACACTTGTCATCCCAGGGACTCCGCCCGCCAGCGCGCCGGGCTCCCTACCTGGAGGGGCGGCCAGGGAGGCAGCCTCGCCGCGGGGCGAAGGGAGGAGAGGGGGCGGGCGAGGCTAGTGGGTGTGAAAGCAGGTTTTATAAGGCACCCTTACCGGTTTTGGGGTTTTTGTGTGTGTGTGGTTTGGTTTTTTTTTCTGCACTTGCACTGTCATTTGCAAATCAATTTTTAAAAAACACAGCAAACTTTTCAAGAAATGTTTTTGTTCCCATTTCCCCGGAGAGAGGGAAGCCACCCATTGTATTTAGCTTAGAACGGCTTGGGGGGAGACCGATGGCCATTTGGGGCGAAGGGGCTGAGACACCCTCTTTTTTGAGCCCAGGAAGGAGAGGTGGACCAGTTCCCGGGTGGAAAGACCTTCTTCCCCAGCGCTTGGGGCCAGTTCCCGGGTGGAAAGACCTGGGTGATTGGAGAGGGGGTGGCAGGGCGGGGGGCGCGCAGTTCACTCCAGGCGCCTGGCGCGCTGTCGCGGGCACTGGCAGGTGCGCCAGGAGGGGGCCACCTCCCCCCGGGGCGCCCTGCCGCCTGGGCTAAGCGGGACACCGCGGGGTGGCCTCCCCCTTCTCAAGTTCTAGGCGGAGGCCGGGTACCTGTCCAGACCTATCTCCTCCCCTTTCTCCAACACCACACCCACGGGACTCCGGTCTCCTCCAGAGAGAGAGGGAGAGAGAGAGAGAGAGGGAGGGAGGGAGAGGGAGCAAGAGCGAACAAAGGGGTCTTTGTTCCCTGGCTCCCGGGGGGGTGGGCGATGCGCTCCCTTGCCTTTCCTGGCGCCCCTTAGGGACGGGGAGGCTCAGTGCCACCGGGCGAGCGTCAAGCGCTGTCCACCGAGACCCCAGTGACTTAGGTCAGGGCGCGGCGCCCCGGCCGCCCAGGGCTCTTTCCGGGCGGGCGGGCGGCGGGCGGGGTGGGGGACGAGGCACGCGCCTTGGCGCCGCCGCCGGGCGGGCACAGCCAGGGCCGCCGGCGGAGGGGCGGGCAGGAGGGAGGCGGATCGGCAGCTGGCAGGGGTGGAGGGGGCGGGAGGGGAGCCTGCGCGGGACTGAGCCTGGAGGCGCGGAGCTGGGAGCGCTTCTCCGGGCTGCTCCGGGCTGAGCAGCGGCGGCTGGAACTCCGCTCCCTCCCGCCTTGCATCCGCCCCCTTCCCCGGGCTCGGACCCCCGCCCTCTCCGCCATCCTCGGGCTCCCCTTCCTGGCACTTTCCTCTGGAACAACCCTTCCGGACAAACTTTGATGGAGAATTTCGCACCGCGCTGGAAAAATGCCGGTGATGAAAGGATTACTGGCGCCCCAGAACACCTTCCTGGACACCATCGCCACCCGCTTTGACGGAACACGTAAGTCCTGCACTTGGGCGAGTGGCCCGCTGGTTTTTGGATCATGAACTTGATGTGTGTGTGTGTGTGGGTGAGGGGGGGGGGATGACTTTCTCTCCCACCTTCTTTTTTGTGTGTTGCTGCCAAGCTGTTCTTTTGTGCGGAGAAATTTTTATTTCCTCCTCCCATGGTTTGGTGCAGCGTAAACACTTTGATGTAGTTGACCCCCCACCCCCCCTTGATTTCTTGGGGTTCCAAAGAGCCTGAAGGCTGGTCCCTCGTTCCCTTTTGGGACCTATCTTTTTTTGGTACCTCTTCCAGGAACTGATTTTTATTAAGTTTATGAGGTGGGAGTGGGGATTGTAGATAGTGGTGAATATGCCACCGTACCCCCACAATTTCAAGTCTTCCTCGAGTATTAGGGAGAGTTTGGAAGGGTCCTCGTCCATGGCGCGTCCTTCTGTGGGGTCTTTCGGATGCCATGGTTTCCCACGGGAGTTTAAGAAACGCAGACTAGACTCAGGAATGGCCAAGTGTGAGCTTTCTGGGGCATTCTAAAAGACTGGGGGTCTGTCAGAATCTTGATTCCTGCTTTAAACTAGAAGAGTGTGCCTTTCGGTCCTGAAATCATCCTAACATTCGAGGAGAAAGTGTTGGTGAAGGAGGAGCTGGGCATTAGAAAGCCTGATCTTATCATAAAAGAAAGTTTCAAATTTTTTTAGGGCAACTGTTATTGGACGTTTGGCTTGTTGACGGGACAGGTGTGTGTGTGTGTGTGTGTGTGTGTGTGTGTGTGTGTGTGCATGTGTGTGTTGTAGTTGTTTTAAAGAGAGAGATAGTGATATAGTGATATAGTGTGTGGATGCTTGGAGCGCCTGTTCTATTTCAGGACCATGGTCAGGTCCTTATTCCTTCCTAGTCTTTCTCCAGCTCCTTTCTTAAGCCCTTTGGTCTTTCCAGTAAGCTTTCTCCCTGTAATTAAAGTCTGTAGTCACTTCTCCAGCAAATGTTCTCAGTTGGTTTCACTATGAATATCCATTCACACTTTCCTCCTAGCGTATGTTGCTTCTGTGCTATCTCTCTTTTTTCTTACTATTACACCAGACTCACAGAAACTCATTTATTCAAAAGGCTTTTTTTCAGTGGTTAAGGTATCATTGTGTGTGTGTGTGTTTTTTTGTTTTGCTTTTTTACTATGATGCTATGTTTCTTGGAGCTGATATGGAGAGCTCATTTAATTTTATTTCCACTCCAATGTTCTAGATACACCCTCTAATGATGCTAGGAAGTAATGCCTAGACTTTTGAACTTCGGGAATACTTGGAAAACTTTACATAAGGGAGAGATGAAGCATTTACTTGATTTTTGTTCAATTTTTGTTTTTGACATCCAGCCTACTCATGGTATTTGGGGTGAATATTCTTCCAGTGTTATCTTTAGCTGTAGCCATTCTCTCCCTTTTTATATTCTAGATGTGTCAGACAGCATAAGAAAAATGCAATGCCAGGATATATCTGTCTTCCTTAAATAATAACATGATAAAAATTTGTAATAAAATGTCAAGTCCCTGCTACTGCCATTACCTCCACCACCTAGCCACCACCATTTATTATTTTAGGAAGTAATCAGTTTTATGTGGATGTCCAGTCTTGACATTGCAAATGTAATCCCCTTCCCCCAAAGCCTTCTGATATTGATCACAATACATCTATTAAAAAATGAAGTAATTGGTAAGAAGTAGTTGCTTATATCATTGTCATTTAAAGTTGCATGGAGTGGCTTGTGCAGTGAATCATCCCGGCATAGCCCTGGGAATTACCTCAGGGTTCTACTTAGATGTCAATTGTTAATGAGGGGTTTTGGATCCTCGGTGCGAGGATGCCTCTGTCACTTTAATATGTGACAAGCAGAGGACATGTAGAGAGAGATGGGTGTACTAGTGAGTAGGTCTTTTTCTATTTTAACTGCACATTCATGTTAGTAGAATAGAAGGTTAGAAATTTTAAATTCTTATCTGAGAAGAACATCATCACATACCAGCATTTAGAATAATTTTTAGAAAGTTAAAACTGTTGGAGTGCATGCTTTGTCTGTGATCCACAGCTTCTGGGGAATTCCTGGAGGGAACCACTTTGTATGATATCAATATGCAAATCAGTGAAGCACATTTCCAAGTGATGAGTAACACGAATGTCTTGTTTACAACATTTGCTGGATATTTCTAGGCCCAACAAACTTCACTCAATAAAAGAGGATTATACTTTCACATATGTTTTCTGTTTAAATTGCAGGATGACTTGAATAATCTGAAACTTAAAAATACTTGAAGCAAATCTTTATCCACAAATTTCGCGCTGTGTCTAGAATCATGAGCATACCATTTCCCCGGATAAATATTCAGTTTATCTTGTTATGCTGTCTTTTCTATGTTGACACAATTTTATTTCAGTAAAATTACTATCCTAGAAACTCTTTTACTATGTTTATCCTCCTTTCTCTTGATTTTTTTTACAGTGATCATTTATTTTCTTGTGCAAGATAAAACTGTTAGCAAGTTTTAATGTTGCTAAATTGTTACACCCTCAAATAAAAACTATCCTAGGAAATGGACAATGTTATTACACTAAAAATGCAATGTGCTTTCTTGCTAAAATTTTTCTGCATTATTTCTTAGGTACATTTTATTGTCATGTTAGTTTCTTATTTTATTTTGGACAATTCTGATAAAAAAAAAAACAGACAGCAAACAATAACCTTGAAAAACCACTTTGCTAACTTAACCATGATGTCTGTAGTATTGTTGTTAGCCCTACTGATTTAATATCTATATCTATAAAAGGCTAATATGCAAAGTGTCCCCTTGGGAGTTTGACCACGAGTCCAGGAGCTTGATTGCTTGCTATGACATGTGCTGACCACCAGGGGGTAGTGCAGAACAAAGGAAGGCCCTGGCCAGCTGCTGGAAGGCCCCAATCGGCCCTGATTGCCAGCCAGGCCTAGGGACTTTAACCGTGAATGAATTTTGTGCACCAGGCTTCTAGTTATAATAGAAAATAATAAGACAAAACAGCATCTAACATTTCTCCCAAGAAAAAAAAACAAGTATATGACAAGAAAAGCCTACAACATCATCTTACTAATTTATCAGTTGATGTATAATCATAGGGCAACATAAAACAAGTTAATATACTTTATCACCTAGTGACATTTTGTTGTTTTACATAATAGAATATATTTTATTTTTAATATTTAAAGAGTGATCTTTTTGTCAAGATTGAAAGACAATTGTGGACAATTAATTAAAATTCTTTTTCTCATATACAATATAATTTTTAAAAACTATTAAAAAATATGAAGCTTTGTATATAAAACTATCCTAAAATATATTTACACTTAAAATATCTTCTCTTTTGTGTTTAATTCAACTGGAAATGAGACTTAGAAGAACTAAGACCTTGGAAATATTAAATATGTCTACCCCATTTAGGGGGAAAAACAACCCCAGTTAATTTATTTAACTCATTGCACGTAGCCATATTTCCCATTTGAAATACTCTAAAACACACACACACACACACACACACACACACACACAATCTTAACATTATGACCTGCATATAGATTACTCCTCCATAGTTCCTATTTTAAAAAACACATTTAATGTGTTTAAAAATATATATTTTCCTAGTAGACTTTTGCTTTAAGTACATGAGTATTAATTTGAGCAAAAGGAAAGTATAATAAGAGAACACAAGTACATATTTTATAAAGTAGCTTTTAGTGCAAATATTTGCCACAGAGTACCATTGGAGAAAAACACATTTTTGAGAATATAATACTTTCTGAGGGAAGTAGCCATTTTCAAACATAATGGTACATTAGCCTACATTTTCTAATAATATCAAAATTTGGCCAGACTACTTCCCCTTTGGGGTTAATGAGGCAAGATTTAAGCTTTAAAGGAAGTTGGGGTCCAATGACTCTATCAGGAAATTTCAGTCAGAACACTCAAGAACTGTGCCTCAGAAACTCATTCATGTTTGCATATATTTTATGTACTCTTGTTATAGGCTGTTCAAACGGTCCAAGAAAATTTGTTCAAATCAAAATATTTCCTTTTCAGAGGCAATTCACAGTGATTTTTTCCCCCTTTTCATGCTTTCATCAAGTTACATAGATCTCTTAACATTAAAAGCATAGAGAAAAGGGTAATATAGCCAATGCCCTCGGAAGGGGAAGGATAAGACGAGACTGTGGAGATCTGAAGTCTTTGCTTAGTTGTAGTCTGGAAAATATCTTAAATTAAAGGCAGCTAGCTAATAAAAAAAGATTTGCTCCATTATTACAGGTCTGTGTGTATAAAAGGTTATTACATGAAAACAGCAAAGGTAATATCTAGCAATTCATAGATATCTTCCCACAAATGGAAGATTCTAAAGACTTTTACAATTTTTACATGGTATTATAGTGTCTTTTATTGCTCTTCTTTATGTTTAGGGAGGTAGTGCCTGTGTTAGGTTTCTATATCTGTTTACAAATTTTCACAAACTTGTGGCTTATCTCACACTTTCTCTAGGCCAAACATCCAGGCAAGGATTAGCTGGGTCCTCTGATCAGGGTCTCACAAGACGGCAAACAAGTCGTCAACTGTGACCATGGTCTCAGCTGAAATTAGAGGCCCTCTTTCAAGCTCAAGTGGTTGTTGGCAGAATTTAGTTCGCTGGGATTTTATGATTGAAGTCCCTTTTTTCTTGCAGGCTGTCAGCCAGGGACTTTTCAGCAACTGGAAGCCACCCTCATGGCCTCTTCTATAGGCTCTCTCACAAGAGAACAGTGTACATCTGTCTTCAAGACCAGCATGAGTGCCTTCCTTTTAAGAGCTCACCTAACTTAGTCAGGCCCAGCTAGGATCATCTCTCTTTTGATGAACTCAAAGTGAACTGATTATGGATCTTAATTTCCTCTGTAAAATCCCTTCTAAAATCATATGTCCTGTCCAAGTGTGTATACAGGAGTTGGGAATCCTGGGTGCTGTTTTAGAATTCTGTCTACTGTAGTTGCTGCTGAACTTCGGTACTGTCAAACAAAGTATAATGTTCTTGCATTTGTTCTTCATGAGGCAGGTTTACTGAGCACACTTTGTAATCCTCTGCTGAGTTTATGGCTGAAATCTTTGTGAATATAAGGCCTAACTCCCACGAGAGGATGGGTTTTCCTTCACAATGGGGATGACATGAGTAAACCTTATCTAGACTTTCAGTCAGTTGTGCTGTCAGATTCTTCATTCTCTGGTCTGAAAGTAATGTGGGAGACATAGGTAGATTTTCAGAACATTACTCCCTGTCTCCTGAGAAGGAAGGTTACATGGGGTCTATTAGCCTATATATAAGTATTTTAGTCTGCCCTGGATGGGGTACCAGTATAAGAATGTGGCATCTGCAAGGAATGATACCAAGTCAGGTCCATGCACACTAAGGTGAATGAGCGGTTTCCATCTTATTAACTTTATTAACCAGGTCATTTCTGGGCCAACTATGTGGACTGTTTTGGAGCAGTATGTTTCATCTCTTTCTCATGCCTATAACCATGTTTCAGATTTAAGAAACTTCCCACAATGCACTGGTGCATTGAGGTTGGTTGTGTTAAGCCAAATAAATTTTTTAATTTAAACTTAGTTCCAGGATTATTAAAAACTATAAAGGAAGAGAGAGGGAAAGGGAGGAGTCAGAAGAGAAGAGAAATGAGGGAATTATTTATTCTCATTCTTTGGCCTTTGGAGATGAATTCTTCACCCTGCAAAGGACTTATCACCGGGGCTCTCATAATTTCCCCACAAGAAATATTTGATTTTGATATACAGGAATTGGATTTACATGTTCACCAAAATACATTTCTTTTAATGAGTAAGACTACAAATAATAAGAAGCATTCTATTACGTAGTCTCTAAAATATTAGGTAATTTTGTTTTGACATAATTATATGGAAGAAAATAGATCGCTAATATGTCAAGAATGGAAGTGATGCTCACAATATTTTCTTTTTAGGCTCTGGCATTTGGCATCCCCTGCAGACCAAAGGTCATGGCATGAGCCCTCTTCTGGCATGAGAGACATTAAAAGTCCTGAGTTATCAGTTTCTGGGATATCCTAGACCTAATGTACTTCTGAGAGGGCACAGTCTTTCTGAAGAAATATTTACTGTATTCATTCAGTCAGCCAGTCAATCAATTACTCATTTCTTCAACAATATTTAATTAACACTGACTATATACAGTTATTACACTAGGAACTTTGGGATGAATCGAGCTTGTCCTGCTCTCAAAGAGGACAACGAATGCATGCACAAATTGCCATAATATAGGAGGGAGAAAGATAAGAGTATTCAGGAGCTGGAGGCAAAGGGCTGTACACATTTGGATTGGGTGGGAGGGATAATTTCTGTGAAGGAATGGCCTGAGATGGCTTCATATAATAAGTGACTTCTGGATGAGAATAATTGGCTCATCTTTCTTCTCCCTCTCTCTTTCTCTAAAAATCAATAAAAAAATATTTTTAGAATAAGAGCAAAGACTATATTCTATTTACTTTGCCAATTTGTGTAGCACTTCTCACCGAGATTAAAATGGGAGGGAGAAGGAGTCTTCAGAGAGCAGAGCAAGTATCTCTGAGAATATGAAAGGGGCAAGATGAAGGCGGGAGCACAGAGAGAGTCTATTAGGCCAGACATGGGCTGTCTTCAAAGCCAGAGTGCTTTGTCATAATAAGCCATTGGAGCTGATGGATCCATGTTTTGGCAAGAGAACTATGGAACCATCTATGCCTGTTGCAAAAAGTCTCGACCTTTTCATATTCCACAGGTTGATGATGCATAATATTGGAGAAATGTCAACCTTGAAACTTAAGATGCTTCTCACAACGCCTTTACTCTTGGACGGGTGTCCCATAGAATGCAGTGAGATGGATGTATTCATTTTCTTATGAATGCCTGCTTTGCCCAGGAAGCTAACTGTCGTAGGAAAAGAAAAGATTGATTTCTGACCACATAGCTGAGTCCCCTTCTCCACCCCTGGGTTGAACTATAGAATTATGCCTGCGGAGAGGAAAAAGGATTGAGAGTATGCTAGGAGCCAGTCCCAGTGGAGCCGACTGGAGAAATGCCAACAGTAAAAGGTACAGAACTGCAACTGCTGCAGAGATAGTGGGGTTCACCTGGCAATGTATTTTGCTGATATAGTAGTCTGACTATAGGTTTTTAAATCCGTTTGGCTTTAGCAGAGTCTCCAAACAAAGAAGAGACTTCAACTTTTCCTATGGCATATTTAGCAACAGGAGCAATTAAAGAGCTTTTTCAGCAATTTAAACAGTCAGATATATTTGTTGGCTTCTAGATTCTCTGGGAGATATATTTTGCTTACCTTTATAGCCGTTAATGCAACTATCTATATTCCGTAAGCCGTCCAAAATTTTTCACGTCCCCAGATGAACTGATAATCTCTTCTAGCCTATGAAACCCATCTGTCTTCTCATGTTTTCTGGCCCCATTACTGGCATCACCGCCCACCCATTCCTCCAAGCTCAAAAAAAGGAGTGGGCCTTGACTGCCCACATATCTCAAGTGGTTATCAAGTTTTTGAGATTTCACTTTAGAAATGCCCTAATTTGGCTCCTCATCCACCTCTTCACTGCCTCTTAGTTTGGATCCGCTGTTTCTTATCTACATAAATACAACCTTATTCTCATTAGACTCCTGTGGTCATAGGCCCCGATCCCACTCAGGCTACATTGTTCACAGAGTGAATTCTGTTTTTTTAAAAAAGAACAAAAGCCAGTATGACTATTTAATCATGTAAACCTCCTACTTAAAGCTCTCCTCCACTGGCTCCCTGCGATCTCTTGGAGAATGTCCAAAGTCCTTAGTGTCACCGATTCCAAGATGATTCTGCAAAATCTTGTCCAACCACTGTCCTCCTAGGTTGCAGACACACTCACCCCCAATCTTCTGCTCAGTCCTGCTCCTGGGCCTCTCCATGTCACTTGAGCCGCAAGATTCTTTATTGTCTTCAAACCCCCATCCTGGAGGTTACTATCTATATGAACTCTTTTTGTGAAGCTCCAGGTGATGTTTCTTCCATGTTCCCACATCACCTTGCCCGTCCCTCTAGTCAGCGCTTACCTGGACTCTAATTATATGCTTTCATATTCTAACACGCAACGACCACCTCCTTGAAGCCCTCACTGTCTTCATTCATTTTGTATCCCCTTAGCTTAGACTTGTGCTTGGAACGAAGTCTTTCTTCAATAAATATTTGAGTAAGAGACTTAAATTCCTTTAGAGCCAGGATTCTTCATTAATTAGTTGTTTGTATTTCCCTTCAGTGATAGCTGGTGTTCCTTTTATTCAGTAATGTGTGATTAAATTTAGCTTTGAAATATAATTCTAAGACTGGCTTGTAGCCCTTCATTTTCACATGTTTTAAGTACTAATTTCTTTAAATAAAACTTGAGTGATAACAGTGACTAGGATTTGGGGCAATGTCTATTTATAAGTTCTGTACCGTGCTGGCATTTTATCTGTTCCTACCACAGTCCAAAAACCCTGCAAGGAGGGTGAGCGAGCCCCCCTTTTTGTTTCAGATGACAGAACTCAAGCTCAGAATTTTCCCACATAATTACTCTAGCTTACTATAGCCTGTAACTTTTTTACTATCTC
>PVJN01008728.1:0-63982 GCA_004026805.1 Lasiurus borealis
CATAGTATATGCAACCATTTCAATTTAGATGCCAATGAGAAACCATATTTTAAAATGATTACACACATTTGTACTAGAAGCAGTCTGCCAATTCTGGATGATTTGCTTCCTTTAAACTACTTTGTGTCAGTTTTATTTAAATTTTAGCCCTTCTCATGGGTGTGTGGTGGTAACTAGCTGTAGTTTTTTTTTTTTTAATTAATTAATTAATTATTTAATTTATTAGTATTTTTCCCCTATTGCCCTCCCCCCTCCCCCAGTACATGCCCTCATCCGCCCCCTCCCCCGACCCCAACTTCCCCCATTGCCCTGTTTCCACTGGCTATGCCTACACACACATGCACACAAGTCCTTTGGTTGATCTCCTATAGGTCCTTCCTCCACAACTTCCCCTGCCTTCCCACTGTAGCATGACAGTCTATTCATTGCTTATTTGCCTCTGCATCTGCTTCCATCCCTCCATCCCCTGTTTCTTATCTTTAAAAACATCTTGCCCCTGTAGGCTAGAAATAAACCCACTAGAGCAAAATAAAAATGATTGAGTCTCAATTTCAATGTCTGATAGCTTTGAGTTCCAGTTTCAGTGTCAGACAGTTCCTTATGTGTACATGTCATCAATGGTATCTGAATTTTAATTTGCATTTTCCTCCTACAGTTGGACTCCTCATACTTTTACTTTCTACTGGGATAGACTCTGTGTGAGGTTGTATTTGAAACCTCTTACCCATTTTTTCTCAGGGTTCATATCCTTTTCTTACTGATTGGTTGGGGTTTCCTCTACATTCTTTTTAATAGCTCTTTTCTAGTTACATAAATTACAAATATATCATTTTACTATATGAATTGCCTCCTCACTACATTACTTATATATTTTGATGACCATTTTTAATTTCACTTAGAACAATTTATCTACCTTTTCATCATGTTTAAGTGTTTTTGTTTTTCATATAAGAAATCATTCTTATGAGGATGTGCTCCTGTAGAATCTTCCAGAATCTGTATTAAGTCTACAAACCACCTGCAGTGTAAGGAAGGGAGTTCCTGAAGGCAAAAAAATACTCTATATCATAAATGAGTTACCATACAAATATGAAATAGCTGATGTTAAAGCCCAGAGGTGTGGAAAAATAAATTATACAGAAACTGAAATAAAATGAGTTATGGCTGAAACAGTTTGAAGCAGTAGTATAGACAGATTAAGCTGAAGAGATAATGATGACTATATTAGACTTAATAATAACTTTGTAATGTAATAAATTATATGACTTAGAGGTACTACTTTTGAAGTTAATTGAAGCTTGATTGTTCTCTGAGTTAGTAATAAGTAAAAGAGTAATGAGTCAGAGTGATTTACAATGAACTCTTATTTAAAATGCAAGTCTTTTAAAGTAAAATTTCGCAAGTTTGTAAAAATTCTAAATGGCAATGCTTTATCAATAATTGTAATACTAATTTGACTAGACACCAAGTTTTGATATTGAAGATTTTAAAATTTTTATTTTAAAAAGTATCATGTAATGTGAGCAATTTCTTGATCTGTTATTAAAGTGATATGAAGATGACTATACAAAAGGGGCAGTGGAGGCCTGTTAAATTTTTGACCTCCAGAGAAATTTTATAAATAAAAAAATTTAAAAATTTAGTTTTCATCAATTTTGGAGATCTAATAGAATAATAACTACTATGTCTACAAAAACTAATGGGGGTAAGTGTCATAAAATTATTTTAAAATATAGTGCTACTGAATTATAATGTGTTATTCATAGTTAATTACAACAAAGTTCAAGTCATCCCCATTTGCTTATAATGGAAAAGGAGACAAAAGATTAAAAACAAGTTCAAATTACACAAAGATGCAAAGTTATCTGTAGTCACATGATTTCATATATTTGAAGTTTATCCCAAAATATATTTGAGATTATTAAGGTAAGTTATTAGATACTACTAGAAATACATATAAGAATCCAATAAACCAGTCTCCCAGTTTCCACCCATTCTATACAATAAGAGATTAGCTTTTTGAAAGAACCCAATTAATAAATCTGTGAGGAATCTCCACTATTTTCTGTGATGGACATATACTAATATCAAACTTTCTCCCTGTGCTCAAGGAACTTACTTGAAAAGGGTAAGATCTCTATGTATAATGTTAAACAGTTTAATGATTAAACTTTGCCAAGAGTCATAGTTAGAATTGAAATTGCATTGCTATCTTGAGGCAAAGCTTAAATAGGTAGGCGAAGGTAATATAAAATTTGGAATTATTGTCATATTTCTTAATTCTTGTTTTCAACCATCATCCCTAGGAACCATGCCGATATTTGAGTCCTCTCGTAAAATACAAAATCAGAGGATATATATTAGAAGTTAGATTAAAGGAAGCTGACAATCTCGTTCATAAAACAGAACCAAGCTACACTATGTTATACAGATCTGCTTTCCTAATGCAATTCTAAAAGTGTTTCAACATGTTTATAAGAGAAATGGAGCACTGTACCTGAACTTGGTGCAGTCCTAATTGCTGATCTCTCTTGGATAATGAAAGGAAATGAGCCTTAATCTGTCTACCCAGGCTATTGACCTAACAGCTATGTAAATTGGCAGGCAAGCATGGTCAGACCCAAAGGAAGAACAAAAAACTTGTTCAGTAAGACAATTAATGAAATGTGTTTCAAACTCAGAGAAAGTAGTATCTCATAGGAAAAATAAATAGTGCATCAGTAGCAATATCTTAATACTAAGATTCCACAGTTCTCACCCATGTCCACATTAGCTTCAGAAAGAAATGTCTAAATAAAGCATACCTTGGTACAGTTCCTATTAGAATTGAATTGCTGATATAGAGACCAGATATAGTTTGAAACAATTTTAGGGACCAAGTCTTAATGCTCAACTATTACATAAATAACAGATGGAGACAATGCATAAATGAACAAATGAATGAATTGTCTTAAAGTAGTAAGAAGGAGAGGGTATGGAATTATGGTCACTAGACTAGACAAATACAGCCAATCTTATAATGAATATATTATTTATCTATGGCTAGAAATTAAATAAAACTATCCTATTATTAGTAATTTGGACATCTTTGTTAAAAGAAACCAAGATGATGGCATAGGTAATCACCTAAACTGCTGCCTCTCACAACAATTTCAAAACTACAACTAAAAGACAGAACGGACATTATGCAGAACCACAGGAAATATGGCTGAGTGAAAATTCTATAACTAGAAGGGAAGAGAGGGGCTCACAGAGACTCAGATAAGCTGCAAAAAACTGAGGTACGGAGATGCAAGAGTGGAGAGAGCTGAAGGTGGTATGCCTCCCTGACTTCCTCTGGCGGGTGGGAGTCGGAAACTCCCAACTGAATGGAACCCCTTATCCTACAGCATTGAATCCCAGTTCTGCGTAAGACTCATACGGGGGTGGTCTGGAATGTGAAAAAAGAAGAGTGCATGAAAATTTAGGGGAGCTGTGAAAGGGCAGAAGTCTAGGGCACAAAAACCAATGCGCACAGAGAGGATGGACTACTGATTGTACCACTGGCTCTCTCTGGTGGGCAGGACTACTGATTGTGCCACTGGCTCTCTCTGGTGGGCAGGAGACAGAGCCTCCCAACTGTGACACTTGTAAGTGCATTGAACCCAGTTTCGAGTAAGACCCTGGGGACCCAGATTCATATGGGTCCCGGAATGCAAGTGACCAGGAAAGGCAGAGGTCTGGAGGCACCCAAGTGTGCACACAGAAAGGGCCGCAGTGATTACCAATTACCAAGAGACTTTTGAGACCCAGGGGCCGTGTAAGGCAGGGCTGACAGGAAGCCAAGGCTGTCTCTGGTCAGCCCTGAGACTCCACCCCGCCCAATCTGAACAGAGAGGCTTTTGCAGTTTTGCAAGTCTTACATCACAAGACTGATTCCAGCACAGAAGTTCTCCTGGCATAGTGAAAATGCAGAAACAAAGGAACAGACCATGAACAAAAAAAAAAAAAAGGAAAACAAACCACTGCATATAAAGTTCAAACCACGTTTATAAGGTTTTTCAAGAATTTCCTAGAAAAGATGGATACATTTAGTGAGACCCAAGAGAAGATAAAAAAGGGCCAACTAGAAATTAAAAAATATACTGACTGAAATAAAAAATATATATGTATATATATTATACAGAGACCTAACAGCAGACTAGAGGAAGACAAAAATCAATTCCAAAATTTGAAATACAAAGAAGCAGAAAATACTTAACTGGAAAAGCAAAAAGAAAAAAAAATCCAAAAATGTGAAGATAGTATAAGGAGCCTCTGGGACAACTTCAAGCATATCAACATCAGAATTGTGGGGGTGCCAGAAGAAGAGTGAGAGCAAGATACTGTAAACCTATTTGAAGAAATAATGACAGAAAACTTTCCACATCTGTTGAAAGAAATAGACTTATAAGTCCAGAAAGCACACAGAACCCCAAACAAAAGGAATCCAAAGAGGACCACACCAAGACACATCATAATTAAAATGTCAAGAGCAAAAGTAAAAGAGAAAACATTAAAAGCAGCAAGAAAAAAAAAAAAAACAAAACACACAGTTCATTACCTACAAGGGAGCACCCATACAATTATCAGGTGATTTCTCAACAGAAACTATGCAGGCCAGATCGGAGTGGCATGGAATATTCAACGTGATGAATAGCAAGAACCTACAACCAAGAATACTCTATCCAGCAAAGCTATCATTCAGAATTGAAGGGCAGATAAAGAGCTTCACAGATAAGAAAAAGCTAAAGGAGTTCATCAACACCAAACCAATATTATATGAAATGCTGAAAGATACTCTTTAGGAAGAAGTAAAAGGTAAAGATAGAAATCATGAACAACAAATACATATCTATCAACAAGTGAATCTAAAAAGTGAATTAAAAATCTGATGAACAGAATAAACTGGTGAATATATTAGAATCGGGAAAGGGGTGAGGGGGGTACAGGGAGAGACTGGAAAATAATCATACACCTATGGATGAGGACTATGTGGGGGGAGGTAAGGTAGAGGGAGGGGTGGGAGTAGGTAGATGGGAGCTATGGGGGGAGAAACAGAAACAAATGTAATAATCTGAACAATAAAGATTTGTTAAATAAAAAAATAAGCCCAGTTTAAGTTATAAAATGGGGAAAAATGCATGACAAAAACGTGGCTCTCATATGACAAATATGCATAGTTTTGTATCCTACTACTTTTCCCAATTTATTTATTAAAGTTAGCAATTTTGTTTGGCTGGAGTGGCTCAGTGGTTGAGCATGGAGGTATGAACCAGAAGGTCATGGTTCAATTCCCATTCAGGGTACATGACTGGATTGTGGGCTCGATCTCTGGTGCAAAGTATGCAGGAGGCAATCTATCAATGATTCTCTCTCACCATTGATGTTTCTGTATCTCTCTCCCTCTCCCTTCTTCTCTGAAATTAATAAAATTGTATTTAAAAACAATACAAATCTAAATTATTTTGATTAAGGATTCAGATATAAAACAAATTTTCTTTCCCACTATTAATCCATTTACTGCTAATTCCTATTCCTTTGGGAACCCTATACATTTTATTGCTATTAGTAATAAATCTCTTTTCATTTTTCTTTTTCCATAGTCAGGATTTTACTTATGTATCCAAATTGTCTTACCTCTTACTTTATTAATCCTACAGTATTGGCTTTCTTCTTGGCTTTAAATTAAACTACTTTCAATATTTTCCTCCTAATCACACACCTTTCACTTCAGGTAAGCAGCATCAGGCCAGAATAAAGTGGTGTTGTTGTTGTTGTTGTTGTTGGTGGTGGTGGTGGTGGTGGTGTGTGTGTAGTCACCTTAATTCCTGGAGTATTTGAATAGAATTTCATTGCAGTCTTCTTAAATAGTGAGTTGTAATAATTCTAAAGATCACTGAAAAACTGGGAACAAAATGGTTGAAGCATACACCTGCTTTTATCATTTCCTCTGAGGGCTTTAAATTTTTACCTCTTTAGCAAGGCATCATGTTGTGAAGTGCCCTGAAGAATAATTATAGATTGACTAGGAAATATAAATGGATTTTTTGCTTAATATTTTCATGATCATTGAGTATCTTATTTCATTCTGAGAAAAAAGAAATGCAAACAATGCATTATATGAATGTTACCCTTGGTTATAATTAGAAAGCAGTTGCTTAATCAGTAAACACAATCTTTGCAAATATATTTCTCATAGGTTCTGAATCACATGCTATAGAATCACCTTATTTACATATTGATCCATTTTTAGTAAATAAGGATATTATTCTTGATTCTGACGTTTTGCACTTATCCTTGGATGGATTGAAGAGAGTAGGAAATAAGTCTACTTCAATCATTATCATACATGGTAAGTCAAAAATAGGCTTACAAATGTTCAAATAGAAAAAATACAATAATTAATAAATAATAATGCAATAATAAACTCACATACAACTGTGAACCTACTTTTACCTACCCTATGTATTTGTTCAAAACTACACATTTCCTTCAAAAGATACATTTCTTAATCTCCTTAAGCTTCAGTTTTATTTGCTGTAAAAACAAATATGAAGATAATAATATTAAAAGTAATTATGATAGCCCTGGAAGGGTAGCTCAGCTAGTTAGAATGTCATCCATATAACACTAAGTTTGTGGGTTCTATTCTCGGCCAGGGAGCCTGCAAGACTCAACCATGAATACAAAACTAAGTGAAACCACAAATACACAGGGTAGGCAAAAGCAGGTTCACAGTTGTATGTGAGTTTATTATTACATTATTATTTATTGATATAAATATTAATTATTGGTATTAATATTTATATAAGTAAATAATTATAATTACTACTTGTATATTATATCTGGCCTAAAACAGCAATTCACAAAGAAATTGACATAATCCCAACAAGCAAGAGCCTAAGAAATCCTTCTTCCTCTGATCCCACTAACTCCAATCGGTACTGTCAGTCTGCTCTCCAGAGGAGAATCATGAGATGATTCTTTCTAAAACCAGTAAACAGAACATCAGTTACCTAGTGACAAGAGCTTGCCTCTGAGAGTTACAAACACTGGGAAAGCAATAAATAGCCCTAGAGAAATATTGTGATGGATATTGCTAGTTTAAAATGAATCATGCTTAGTTTAATGCCATTTAATAACACATGATATGATTCTCACTGTTGGTTAAACTTCTGAGTGAAATATGCCTCTCTCTAGATTATATGATTCTCCATTTGGAGCTTCAGAATATCAATATATTGTGTTATTATTAGCTCATTCATTATTGGCCACAGGCGAGAGTTCAGTATGTTTGTGTCAAAAGGATTTTGATTACACTTCCCTTCTAGCCCTGCTCCCACCCTGTCATAGCTTGTTGCCATAGAGTGGGTAAGATAGAAGTGTTTCTCTAATTGGTGTTGTAATAAATACTTAGTTGGGAACAAAATGAAATTTTCATTTATATGAGCAGGAAAAAAAACAAAATAAAAACAGAAAGCCAAAATTATTAATATTATTTCTTTTCACTTACTGGCCTGGTTTTTCAATATTTTCTTCATTTACCACCTACCTAATTATTTTCATTTCAAGTGTTATAATTAGCAGTAAGATGACTGTGTCCTTTATGTTCCAAAGCAGAATACCTTTGAGAGTGAAAGGAAGTGCTGTTGATAATTGCATGGCAGGCGCACACCAGGACTGCTTTGGGGGAAACGAGGACATTTGGTCACCTGTTATGAGAAACCACTTTCCAGTGTTGGTAGTTTGCAAACACTATATTTACAAGTACCTTAGGGTTCTTTGAAAGTTTACTTCTACTACCTATGCAATTACTTATCATTCTAAAGGAAGAGAATGCTTTCCCTTTGATACTTCAAGTCAATGCAACATATTCTTTGAAACAGTTTTAAGGAGGCCCTGACACCATTTCTTTCTAATAATGATAGTATGAGGAGGTCTACTGTTCCCTTTCAGACATTTAATCTGACAACCTTGCACCTTTAACATTTGGAAACAAGTGAACTTCATTATTGAAATGGAATAAATCGTCACCATGAATTTCTTAAACTCATATGGATTCTACAAGCCCATAGATGTCCATTTCCAGTACAATACAATTAGGAAAACAAAACAAATCAGAGATCTTGGCTAGTAGATAAATAAAAACTAAAGAACTAAAAACTTTGAAATTTATTTGACCCAAAGAACCAAGGATAGAGCTTAGAGTCTATTATATAATCCAATGTTACCCTAAAAGAACAACCACTTTTGCAACATACATTATTTTAGTAAGCAGTTTTCTGTTTATAAATGTCCAGAAATATCAGATACCTCCTCAAAGAAAGCAGTGTTAAAATATATACATTTAGCCTAAACCGGTTTGGCTCAGTGGATAGAATGTCGGCCTCCCAACTGAAGGATCCCAGTCAGGGGCATGTACTTTGGTTATGGGAACATCTCCAGTAGGGGGTGTGCAGGAGGCAGCTGATTGATGTTTCTCTCTCATCAATGTTTCTATCTCTCTATCCCTCTCCCTTCCTCTCTGTGAAAAATCAATAAAATATATTTAAAAGTATATATATATATATATATATATATATATATATATATATATATATATATATATATTACTTTTATAAGTTAGCCTTAATTTAAAACCCAAATATACTAGTATGTTATTGTTTTCAGTCTCAGATCTATTGTCTTTAGCTATGCAGTAAGACTTTGCATGGCCGAAACCGGTTTGGCTCAGGGGATAGAGCAACAGTCTGCAGACTGAAGGGACCCAAGTTCGAGACCGGTCAAGAGCATGTACCTTGGTTGCAGGCACATCCCCAGTCTGGGGCGTACAGGAGGCAGCTGATAGATGTCTCTCTCTCATCGATGTTTCTAACTTCTATCCCTCTCCCTCTCTGTTAAAAAATCAATATAATATAGTTTTAAAAAAAGACTTTACGTGAAATACTACTGAATTTGTAATAAAGTATTGATTATTTTCATGTGCAATATCTTCTGTTTCTATAATCATTTTCATAGTTTAATTTCCAAAACTTTCTCTGTTAGTGGTGTTAAAATTTCTATGATGTTTAATTGGTTCTGCCTTTTCCACCTTGCTTATGAAAGAACATATTAAAATTTGTTGAATTTTGAAATACTATAAATATTTCCTTTTTATATACTATGAGGTCAATTTCATTTTCTGAGGCACTCGAAAATTAAAATATTGAGACAATATAATTTTTTTAATTTTTTTTTTAATTTTTAATTAATGTATTATATTACACATATCTTCCCATTGTCCCCCCACTCCCATGCATACCCTTACCCCCCAGTACCTTGTGTCCAGTGGTTATGCTTATATGCATGCATACAAGTCCTTTGGTTGATCTCTTATCTACCCCACATCTCCCTAACTTCCCACTGTAATTTGACAGTCTGTTTGATGCTTTACTGCTTCTGTACCTATCTTTTTGTTTATCAGTTTATAATGATCTTTATTATCCATACCAACATCTACAGGCAACTTATGCAACTTAATAAAATGAAGATAAATGATCCAATAAAAAAATGGGCAAGGGACCTAAATAGAAAATAGAATTTTTTAAAAAGATATTATGAAAACATCTAATATATTTTCCAATCATCTTCAATCCATGCATAGGTTTTAGAGACGATAAATAAAGTACATTGTGTCAATATTCCAGAAAGTGCCAGTAGGAAGATGAGGCGGGGAGTACGGGGGGATGAGCTGAAATAATCATAAATTAGGTGGATAGTTTAGGTGAACTTCGAATCTAACTATGTAGTAAGAGAGATTGTAGAAACCCATAATTAAAATAGACATATCATAGACATCTGATAAAAGAAGGTGGCATGAATGAGATTTACAAATATAGCTTTCAATGCTAGAAAATCAAATACAACAATAAATTAAAAAATAATACATTATGACCAAGTGGGGTTCATTCCAAGGGCACAAGGATAGTTCAACATGTGTACATTTATCTATATAATACACCATGTTAGAAAACTAAGATGTAATAATCATATGATCTTATCATTAGACACAGAAAACGTTTGATACAATACAACATCCATTTGAGATTAAAGCATTCAATAAAATAGGTATAATAGGAAAGTACCCCAATATAATAAAGGCACTATGTGACAAACCCTCAGCTAACATCATACTTAATGGTGATAAACTGAAAGTTTTTCTTCTAAGAACAAGAACAAGACAAGGTGTCTGAGCTTAGTACTCTTTTTAATTTTTTTCTTTATTTTGGAAAATATGTACCCTTTATCTCCCCCAATGATACACCCCACTACCTGCCCTGCCTTCACCACACAATTATCTGTGTCCATAGGTTATGCATATATGCATATAAATTCTCTCACTACTCTTATTCAACATAGTCCTGGATATCCTACCTAGAGCAATCAGGCAAGGGAAAGAAGTAAAAGACATCTACATTCAGAATAAAAAAGTAAAAGTATTATTTTTTGCAGATGACATAATTCTTTATATAGAAAACTCTAATGATTCTACAAAAAAAAAAGTGTTGGAAAATAGAAACAAATAAAGTTGCAAGATACAAAATCAATGTACAAAACCCCACCACTTTCCTATATACTAACAATGGAACTTTAGAAAAAGAATTGAAGAAAAATATTTCCTTGTGCAATTTCAACCAAAAGAATAAAATACCTAAAAATAAACTTCAAAAATGTGAAGGACCAATACACTGAAAACTACAAAGCATTATCAAAAGAGATTGGGAAAAAAAAAAACACATAAACAAACACAGTGAAATGGAAAGGCATTCTCTGTTCATGGATTGGAAGAATCAACATAGTTAAAATGTTCATATTACCAAAGCAATTTAGAGATGCAACCTCCATAAAATACCAATGGAATTTATTTTTAAGGAAGAGAATAAAAAATTCATCATATTTGTGTGGAATCACAAAAACAAACAAACAAAACATGTATAGTCAAAGTCATACTGAGAAAGAGGAAAAAACAAACAAACAAATACCAACAACAGAATGAGGCCAGAGATATCACATTCCCTGACTTCAAATTATAATACAAAGTGATGATAATCGAAACTGAAAGATATTGTCAGAAAACAGACACACAGACCAATGGAGCAGAATTGAGAGCTCAGAAATTAACCCATATGCAAACAGGCAAATACTTTTTAAAAAAGAATCCAGAATCATAAAATGGAGAAAATAAAATCTCTTCAATAAATGGTGCTGGGAAAAATCGAAAAGCTACATGCAAAGGAAAAAAATTAGACTACAGTACAAAAATTAAATAAAATTAATCAAACACTTAAACATAAGACCTGAAACATTACATTACGTAGAGGAAACACAGGTACCAACTTATGGACCTTGATCTTAGTGAAGATTTTATGAATTTGATCCAAAGGAAAAGAAAGTAAAGGCAAACATAAATGAATGGTATTATATCAAACTAAAAAGCTTCTGCAAAGCAAAAAACCACAAACAAAACAAAAAGGCAACCAAGTGAATGGGAGATATTATTTGTAAACAAGAACTCAGACAAGGGGTTACATTTCCAAATATATAAAGAACTCATACAACTCAAAATCGAACAATCAATCCAGCTAAAAACGGGCAGAGAACATGAGCAGATACTTCTTCCAAGAAGAAAAACAAATGGCCAACCTCATACAAATGAAAAGATGTTCAACTTCTTTAGCAATTAGGGAAATGGAAATCAAAACTACTACCTTACACTTGTTAGAATGCCTATTATTAATAAGACAACTAAAAGAAGGAGTTGGAGAATTTGCAGAGAAAAAGGAACCATCATTCACTGCTGGTATAGCCACTATGAAAAATAATATGTAGAGTCCTCAAAAAATTAAGAATAGAGTTACCATGTGACCCAGCAACCCCTCTTCTGGGTTTCTATAAAAAATTGAAAGCATTTATTTGCAAGGATATTTTCACCTCTGTTTTTGTTGCAGTATTAGTCACAGTGGCCAAGACATGGAAACAATGGAAGTAACCTTCAATAAATGATTGAATAAAGATGTGGCAAATACATACAAGAAACTTTCCTCAGCCATAAGAAAGGATGAGATACTGCCATTTGCAGCAACATGGATGGACTTTGAGAGTATCATGCTAAGCAAAATACGCCAGACAGAAAAGAACAAGAACCATGTGATTTCATGCATATGTGGGATATACTCAGTGTGTGTGTGTGTGTGTGTGTGTGTGTGTGTGTGTGTGTCTATTACAAAATATTTAAGTATTTCTTGATCAAGGTCTAAGAACATTTGAATTTATTAGGGCATATATCAATTAGGTTTTACTCTATTCTACAAACATCTTATTTATTTAGCTTAAGAAATTAACTAAAAACAATTTATCAAACCAAATTTATTGCTTAGAGTGACAGGAGCAAAACACATTAAGTTTACCAAAAAGGGTGAACCTTTTGCCTACCAACTCTATTTTTTGACTTTGACTTGAGGAAATTTAGAATTATATTTTGTACTTCGGTTTCCCAGGAGAATCAAGCAGCTCATGTAATCTGATGTCTGATGCTTGCCAATGAAGCACTAGAGTGTAAACATAACAGAGCCTGTGAAGTCGACAATGTCTCCGATTGAAGTTATTTAACTTTCTTGAGCTTTAATTTTTAAGCTTCATCAGAAACTTTGTCCACTAAGCAGCGCTTTTATTTTTCAGTTATATTTTCTTCCACAACTTCACAGCTGTACGCTACTTAGAAAGAACAATGTCAGACAGAGTAAGTGGGACACGGTACTGTAATCAGAGAAGGAGATCTCTTTTTGAGAAAGGTGTCAGGTATCCTGTGAGGTGAATTGTCTATCGCAAACATCACGGTTCTGTAAATAGCTCCGTTGGTCACAAACACTAAAGTAGCAGCCCTTTTCATTGGTGTAGAGGTGAGCAGAGAGACAAGTACATAAAATAATAGAATCTGTGGCACACATGCAGACCATGTATGTGTTCAATATGCTATAGGATCAACTGTGTACACATATATCCCATAAAACAGCCAATGTTTACCCTCAGCAAGACTCAACAAAGTTGTTTCTTTTTTTAATATATATATATATATATATATATATATATATATATATATATATATATATATATATATATATATATATATATATATATATATATATATATATATAATTGTTTTTTTACATGGAGGAAGTGAGAGAGATAGAGAGTTAGAAACATTGATCAGTTGCCTCCTGCACAGCCACCACTGTGGATGTGCCAGCAACTAAGGTACGTACCCTTGACCAGAATCAAACCTGGGACCCCTCAGTCTGCAGGCTGATGCTCTATTCACTGGGCCAAACCAGTTTCAGCAACAAAGTTGTTTCTTAAAACCCTCTATCTCTAAATTTCAAAGCATTAGGATCAAATTCCAGTTTAGGAATCATAACTTTTGAAATAATGCATTGGACTGAGTAACTTTCCCAAAGCACAAATTAAAACAATCTTGGAGGCCTCTTAAATAAGTTCAGTGACTCAGTAAAGCCAGCACATCATTTCACAGTGACTTTGCTTCATCAACTGGCCATGGGATTTAGGAAGTTAAATTCTTCCAGTCCATGTTTAAGAGGGTTAACTTTCAAGGCTGTCCTTTGACATCTCTTCAGATTTTAAGAGTTCTCCTATCATTCTCAAGCCATAACTTTTCCAGGTCACACACAAAGCCTTTTATGTCTTCACTCAAGGCCCAGTGCACATATTCATGCACAGGTGGGGTCCTTCTGGGTGGCCTGCAGGGATTGGCTGAAACTCGCAGTCCAATACCACTTGCAGCTCCTACCTGCCATTTCTGCTCATCTCGGCCTCACTGTGCCTACTGCGGGCTCATGCCCAATCAGTCTGGTTGGGAGAGGCTTGTGCTGATGTAACACTCCTCAGCAGCTATGAGCCCTGCATTTGTTTCCCTCTCAAGGGGGGTGGCTGTGGGATCAGGCTGAAACTGGCTCTCCAACATCCCTCAAGGGTTCCCAGATTGCAAGAGAGGGTGCAAGCCAGGTAAAGGGACCCCACTGGTGCATGACTGAGCCGGGGAAGGACCCAGGAGGGCTCCAAGGTGTGTCTGGCCCATCTTGCTTGGGCTGGACCCAAGCAGCAAGCTAACCTACCGGTCAGAGCATCTGTCCCCTGGTGGTCAGTGCATGTCATAGTGAGTGGTTGAGAAACAGTAGCATACATTATCATATTATACTTTGATTGGTTGTACGATTGTTCTGCTGTTTGGTCTATTTGCATATCACCCTTTTATTATATAGGATATTTTCTGTTCACTTACTATAATATTTTTGTAACTTCTATACTTGGGATGCATGCAAATATATTCAAGTCAATGTTAACATTATGTAGTGTTGCATTCTATTATATTCAGTTCAGGGTGAGAAGATTTTTTTAAGTTAAAAAAACATGTTTTCATGATTAATCTAATAGGTATTACTAAATACATGTTTGTTAAGAAATACATTGAGATTGGTAATTTCTACATTTTATTTTATCTTTGCCTGTCCTCAAACAAAAATATATCAGGAATATATATGTAGTGAATATCATGAGGACAGGATATGTATCGATTTTGGCTCACCACTTTATTCTAAATACAATGCTTAAATTTAATTTGAATATAAAGTAATTATCTTTTCCAAAGGTCACTATATATACTATTTGAATAGACTTGACTTTCCTATCCATTAATAAATCACTATTAGATGCAGAGTAGTATACCTTGACTGAATTATTATGCATAAAAACTGTATTATTCAACTTTAGGGATGTCTGAGTAATATTGAAAAATAGGTAATAACCATAATGGATACTACTATTCTCGCCATTTCTAGGAGAAAGTCCATGTTCTTAGACAATAAATACAGTTTTAGATGATAAAATGAAGAGTTAAATGTACTATGAGAAAGCAATTGATTTAAGTTTGGTTGATACAAATTTATAATTTAGCAGCTCCTTTTCTGATATAAGAAGAAATGTAAATATGTGCTATTCATAAGTAAGTAGTCTGCAGCTTGTATTTCACTCTAAGACAGTTCAGCCATTATTTAGAAACTAGAACATTCTATTTTTGCAGCTTTATCTTTTTTTTGAGAACAAAAGGGAAGTTTCAAGTTAGAACTGAGAAAGAGGTAATAATAGCATCCATGTGAGTGGCTGAGCTTAATAATACTTGACAGCAAAGACAAGCATACAAGCTTGGGCTCGGAATGCAGGCCAGTTGCATGTCAGACTTCACTTCTGGTGACAAAAACTGATGATATGCACCGACGCGGTTGTCAGAGGTCAGCGTGTGAACTAGAGAGATTTAAACAGAAATCTGTCTGAATTCCTGGAGGCCACAGTAACAGATATAAGTGCGGAAACCTCAGGGCATAGCTTTCCCTTTTTAACGAGGACTTACTCGAGATCAGGCTAAAGAGTAAGAACCTTTTATTTTATCTTCATTTTAATTATATTTTTCCTTTCTTAGAGTTGGGAGTAAATGGGGGTATTTTACATATTTTTTAATGACTACAAGCTCAGAAATATTTAATAAGAGAGCAAATTCCATGGTTTAACTTAGTTTAAGCTCCCAATAAAATAAGTATCATAATAGATAAGCACTTATTAGAAAAGAGGTAAGCACATGATATGTGTATTAATTAATGATCTTGAGCTTGGATCTACATATCATGCCTCAAAATCAATCACATTATTGTTATAATATTATTAGGTCTGTATATATGTGTGTGTATGTGTATGTGTGTGTATATAGAGAGATTAGCTATAGAAAGAAAGTGATAGAAAAGTAGATGAGAATGCTTGAGAAAGATAATGATGAGAGGGTATAGGTAGGAAATTTTATATTTGAATTGATCAGAGCAGCACACAGTGTACTACAGAGAGGCTGAAAAACTTAAGTTCAAGTTCTTCTATCAGCTGATATCTGGGTAAATGATCCGGGACACAGCAAATCAGTAAAAAATATGAACCTGAGAAAGAGAGAGAGAGAGAGAGAGAGAGATAGAGAGAGAGAGAGAGAGAGAGAGAGAGAGAGAGAGAGAGAGAGAGCGCTAAACTATCAATATTTATGAAGAGAGAAAATCATGATAGAATCAACAAGTGTTAAAAAGTATTAAAAATTACTAAAACTCTACTTATATTAATTCAACAAAATATAAAATAGGCAATTCAGGACACAGTAATGAACAAAAGATATTTATATCCTGTCCTATTGGAGTCTAAATTTTAGTGTAAAGAGTTACAAGGCAAAATAAATAAATGTGCAGTCTATTAGAAGGTGATCAGTTACAGAGAAAGGAAGGGAAGGTATAAAAGGGGGCTAAAGATGAGGGTTATAATATTAAATAGGGTGTCCAGGGCACACCCCACTGAAAAGCTGAGACGAGGAATCCAGCCAAATGGCTAATGGTGAAGAGAATGCAAGGCAGAGAGGACAGTGCAAGTATCCAGAGAAGGGAGTGGGCCTCACAGTTTCCAGGAAATTGACAAAGAACTCTGTGACTTGTGTCAAGTGATGGAAATGGAAACTGTTATGGGTATGATTTCAGAGAGTGAAGCATCTGTAGGACATTTATAAAACTTGTCTTTTATTCAGAATGTAGTAAAGGGGCATTGAGAATCCTGGGCAGAGATATGATGTGGTATGGTATATTCTTTTAAAAGAATCCCTTTGGTAATTGTGTTAGAACATATTAGAATGTGGCAAGGAGGTAAATAGGGAGATGAAAATAAATAGTTTATAAAAGATACATCTCAGAATCGTGTCTGTAAGATTAATAAACTGGCTAAAATTATAATGATGACTTTACATGTTTTAACTTAGTCTTTTTTAATGTTGTGACCAGCAGAGTGGCTTAAAAGTTCTATTTATCCTAAATTTGACTACTTTCCTTTAAAAAACTAAAAAGCCCACAATAGAGGGATTATGCCACAACATAATAAAAGCCTTATAAGACAACCCTGCAGCCAACTTCATATTGAATGGGCAAAAACTAAAAACAGGAACAAGGCAGGAATGCTCATTTTCACCACTCCTGTTCTGGAAGTGCTAGCCACAACGATTAGACAAGAAGAAGAAATAAAAGGCATCCAAATTGGAAAAGAAAAAGTAAAACTGTCATTATTAGCAAATGACATGATGCTGTACATAGAAAACTTTAAAGACTCCATTAAAAAACTACTAGGCTTATTAAACTAATTTGGCAATGTAGCAGGATACAAAATCAACATCCAGAAATCTATGATTTTTTTTATACACCAATAATGAATTCACAAAAAGAGAAACTAAAGAAAAAATATCTCATTTATCATTGCACCAACAACAATAAGATACCTAGTAATAAACTTAAGTAGGAAGGTTAAAGATCTATATTCAAAAAACTACAGGACATTGAAAAAAAGATAGAGGAAGACATAGGGGAAGAACCCACCAAATGCATGGGTTGTTAGAATCAACATCATTAAAATGTCCATACTACTGAAAGCAATTTATAAAGTCAATGCAACCCCATTAAAATATGAGCAGCATATTTCATATACCTAGAATGAACTCTCCAAAAATTCAGATGGAATAAAAAAAGACTACAAATAGACAGAGCAATCCTGACTAAGAAGAATAAAGTTGGAGGGATCACAGTACCAGATATCAAGCTGCATTACAAAGCCACAGTTCTCAAAACTGCATGGTACTGGCATAAGAACAGACAATAGACCAAGGGAACAGAACAGAGAACCCAGAAATAGACCCAAGCCATTATGCTTAATTAATATTTGACAAAGAAAGCAAGAACATAAAGTGGAGTCAAGACAGTCTCTTTAATAAATAGTGCTAGGAAATTTGGTCAGATATATGCAAAAAAAAAAAAAAGAAAAGAAAAAAGAAAGAAATAAACTAGACCACCAACTTACACCATACACACACACACACACACAAAAAAAAAAATACACTCAAAATGGTTAAAGAATTTAAATATAAGATGGGAAGCCATAAAAATTTTAGAAGATTCCATAGGCAGCAAAATAGCAGACATATGTTGTAGGAACATATTTATAGACACAGCTCCTAGGGCAATGGAATGTAAGGAGAAAATAAACAAATGGGACTACATCGAAATAAAACTCTTCTTCACAGCAAAAGAAAAAAATAGCAAAACAATAAGAAAGCCAAATGCATAGAAGAATGTATTTGCCAATAATATCTCAGATAAGGGTTTAATTTCCAAAATTTACAGGGAACTCATAAAATTTAACAAAGAAAGATAAACAATTCAACATAAAAATGGGCAAAGGAACTCAACAGAAACATTTTGAAAGATGATATAAAGAATACTAAGAGACATATAAAAACATGCTCAGTCATTGACATTCTAGGGATTCAAATCAAAACGACAATGAGGTACCATTTCACACTTGTCAGAAAGGCTATCATCAACAAATCAACAAATCACAAGTGCTAGAGAGGATGCGGAGAAATAAGAACCCTCATGCACTGCTGGTGGGAATGCAGACTGGTGCAGCCACTGTGGAGAACAGTATGGTGTTTCCTCAAAAAAATTAAAAATGAAACTCTCATTTGACCCAGTAATTCTATTTTTAGGAATATATCCCAAAAAATCAGAAACACCAATCAGAAAGGTTATATGCACCCCTGTGTTCATAGCAGCACAATGTACAATAGCTAAGATTTTGAATCAGCATAAGTATTCATCAACAGATGAGTGGATTAGAAAACTGTGGTACATCTACACAATGGAATACTACACTGCTGTAAAAAAGAAGGAACTCTTACCATTTGCAATAGCATGAATGGACCTGGAAAGCATTATACTAAAGGAAATAAGCCAGTCAGAGAAAGATAAATATCACATGATCTTACTCATATATGAGACATAATCAACAACACATACTGATGAACAAAAATAGATCCAGAGGAAGAGAAACATTAAACAGACTATCCAACCTCAGAGAGAAGAAGTTGGGAAATGGTGGGTAAGAGTTCAACCAAAGGACTTATATACATGAATATTAGCATAACCAATGGACAGAAACACTAGAGAAGTAAGTGCTTGTCCTGGGAGGTGGGAGTGGTTGGAGAGGGTCAATTGAGGAAAAGGGAGAAGATGTAATACTTTAAATAATAAAAAATAAATTAATTAAAAATTAAAAGCCCACATTACTTTATCCAGAGATCCATAGTGAAAATATCAAGGTTATAGATAGGTGACATTAAGTTCTAAGCAATGCCATAAGAAGAAAAAACAACAACAGAGAACTAAACAGGTAATGTATTACTCAGTAATAGATGACTTAGAAATTAATGGGTTTATGTTCTTAGAGAGCAGTCATATTGTATACTGTATTTTAAGTGTCCTCTTGTTGAAATTTTCATCACTATTAAAAAACCTTCAAGACAATTTTGTTAAAGCTTACAAACTTGCCTTTTCTCTTACCATATTTTCAGAAGGAATGGATAGGTGTCCACAGCTCAGTTGAAGCATTTAGAAAAGAGCTACATAAACATGAAGAAAGCCAGAAGTGAATAACTTGCTTAAAATTGGTTATAGGTTTGAATCCAGGAAAACAGGGTAAATAGAGGTGGCAAATGAAAACCAGGAAAGATTTTGGATTAGATACATGATCTTGGAAATCACTGGGTGCTGAGTAAATAATTAAATCATTACATATAGTAAATTAAAATTAGGGTCAGGCTTTACAGACTAGTGAAATTTGAGACACATGCAGACTACACAAGTCCTTTGAAGTGGCATGTTACTATTGATTTGTATTTTATCCAAAAGTGCCTATTTCAGTAGTAGTCATATTTAGTTCATGCAAATATAAAGCCATGGCAAAATAGGGAAGACAAACATTTGTAGATTATAAAAATTCTCACAGGACCACTTAGTCATACTTTAACAAGCTTATACCAATAACCCAAAGCATAGTTCTTAATTTGGGTTCTAAGTATACTTTAATCTAGTTATTATAAATTGCCACCACTTCAGAGAGACAGAATAAAAGAGCAAGAGATGAATATATCTTTTACAATATAATATACCGGCAAAAGTGAAATCTTTAACATAACATATGCTATGCTGTATTCTAAATATTGCTCCTAAATATTAAGGGTGCCATGGTAGATGCTAAAATATATTTTACCCTTGTGTTTTGAACTGTAAAATATTCAGTAAGTAAAGAAATTCAAAGAAAGTAATATTAAATTGTTTTCAGATAAAAAAAATATTTTATAAAACACACACACACACACACACACCAGGTGGGGCAGTCTCTGAAATCGCTCTCATCGATCCCTCCTCCTGATATTCATGTCCTGTTCCTTCTCCTTGATGGTAGGGTTGATATTAATCATGCTTGAAAATAATCACTTTCAAATTAGAAAAAAAAAGTCTGATTTTTATTTTCTATCTCACTCCTATAGTCCTCTTTGTTCAGACCCTTGAAGACAACCTGCATGTTGTGAGCTGCTTCATGGAGAAGACTCTGTGGTAACACTGGGGGAAACCTCCTGCCAATAGCCAGTAAGAAACTGAGGTGCTCAGTCTAATAGCCATAGAGGAACGGAATCCTGCCAACAAGCACTTGAGTGACAGTAGAAGCAGGCCCACTGACTACTCCCTGGTTAAGGCTTTGGATGCTATAGTCCAGGCAGACTTAGATTGTAGCTTTGTGAGGTATTTAGATAACCTAGCTAAGCAAGGCCTATATTTCTGACCTTCAGAAACAGAAAGACAGTAAACACTTGTTGCTTCAAAGATAATTTGCCAAACAGAAATGCAAAATTAATGTACAAAAATATACAAACACACATAAAAAGAAGGGGGAAACTAGATGCAGAAAATGATGCAAAGATGTAGATAGTATTC
Source organism: Lasiurus borealis (assembly GCA_004026805.1). Classification (NCBI taxonomy): domain Eukaryota; kingdom Metazoa; phylum Chordata; class Mammalia; order Chiroptera; family Vespertilionidae; genus Lasiurus; species Lasiurus borealis. The sequence goes on from PVJN01008728.1 coordinate 20,967, forward strand.
CAATGTAGCATTGGAATATCATATACTGTCTTATAAATTGTTAAACATTCATATGGCAAACAACAATGTTACAAAATCTGTAGAGTGTAATGTTAGAAAATGTGGGTGTAGGGAGATAATAAAAAGAAAAGGGGATCAAAAAAATGGTGACAGAAAGAAATATACACATGATGCACTATATAATTGTATGCTTCTAATCTACATAATCTTATTAATGTCACTCCAATAAATTAAATTTTAAAAAGATCCAGAAAATGGAAAGTTTATGAGAGGCAGTTATAAAAAAAAGATAGGTATATACATGTGGGTTTATTCCTGGTTTCAAATTTGTTTCATTGATCTATGTGTCTGTTTATTTGCAACCACCATGCTTTTTTGATTATTGTTGCTTTGTAATATAATTATAAGTCAGAGATTATGATTCCTCCAGCTTCATTTTTTTCCCTCCTTTTGTGGTTCCATAAAATCTGACTATTTTTGTTCTATTTTTTTTAAATAATGCCATTGCAGTTTTGTTAAGAATTGCATTAAATTTGTATATTATTTTGAGTAACGTGCACATTTTAGCTATGTCGATTTTTCCAATTCATGAACACAATTTTTTGTGTCTTTTTAATAATGTGTATAGATCCTTCACATTATTTAAAAGTTTATTCCTATGTACGTTACTCTTTAAGTTGCAATTGAAAAAATAATTGTTTTTTTTTTCTTTTTTTTTTCTGAAATTTCATTGTTAGTACATAGGAATGCAATAAATTTTTCTACATTGATTTTTGTATCCTGCAACTTTACCCTATTTGTCTATTATTTTGAACAGTTTTTTGGTGGAGTATTTAGGATTTTCTATATAAAGAGTAATCAGCAAAAAGCAATAATCTTTACTTTTAGACAAAGAAGTCAGAAACATGCACTAGAGAAAAGAAAGCTTTTTCAATAAATGGTGCCCAAAAAATTGGAAAGCCACATGCAAAAAAATGAAACCAGGCTACTGTTTGTTCCCATATACAAAAATACTTTAAAATGAATCAAAGACCTAAATATAAGACCTGAAACGACAAATTACAGAGAAGAAAAGGTAGGTATATAATTTATCAATTTTATTCTTATGAATCTGGCTCCAAAAGCAAGAAAGTAAAAGCAAAAATAAATGAATGGGACTTTATCAAACTACCCATATTTTCCAGCATATAAGACAACTGGGCGTATAAGACAACCCCCAACTTTTCCAGTTAAAATGTAGAGTTTGGGATATACTCGCCATATAAGACTATCTCTCTTCCAAGGCACACCAAATAAAAATTAAAATAAAACAAACATTAGATTTGATTTCAATATGTTAAATTAAATCAAATGCTTATGACATGCTGGTACTTAGTAGGAAAACTGTCACTTATAAACATAAGGCAGTTTGTCATCAAACATATAAACATTAAACAGTGCAAGTGGATTAAACTTTTCCTAATTCATTCTAAAGGTGGAAGGAAGGATAGGACAATAAACCCATGGGAGCTGCCATGCTGTTTGTTTTGTAAGCTGTCAACCAAACTGCTCATCTCCACCTTATGCGGCGACCACAGATTCTCCAGTCCAGCTAGGAAGTTTCGGGACTTGCCCTATAAGACGACCCCTGACTTTTGAGAAGATTTTCCTGGGTTAAAAAGTAATCTTACACGCCGGAAAATATGGTAAAAAGGTTCTGCACAGAAAAATAAAACATAAACAAAATAAAAAGGCTACAAACTGAATGGGAGACAATATTTGCAAACAGCAGCTACCACAAGGGGTTAATATCTAAAATATATTAAGAACTCATACAACTCAACACAAAACAATTCAATTAATAAGTGGGCAGAGAACATGAACAGACATTTCTCCCAAGAACACAAAACAAATGGCAAACAGATATATGAAAAGATACTCAGCTTCACTAGCAATTAGGGAAATGCAAACCAAAATGACAATGAGATACCACTTTACACTTGATAGAATGGCTATTCATAACAAGACAAGTATTAACAATTGTTGGAGAGAGAGGTTGTGTAAAAAAAAAAACTCTTATTCATCGCAAGCGGGAATGTAAACTAGTGCAGCCAATAAGAAAAGCATTATGGAGGTTACTCAAAAAATTAAGAATAGAGTTACCACATGACCCAGTGACCCCCTTTTTGGGCATCCAACTGAAAACATTGAAAACATTCACAAAGTTATATGCACTCCTAAATTCAGTGCAGCATTATTCACGGTGGCCAAGATATGGAAACAAAGGAAGTGTATTTAAATAGATGACTGTATAAAGAAGATGTGGGACATATATGCAAAGGAATACAACTTAGCCATAGAAAAGATGCAATATTGCATTTTGGGACAATGTGGATGGACCTTGAGAGTATCATGCTGAATGAAATAAGTCAGATGGAAAAGGACAAGAACCATGTGATTTCATGAATATGTGGGATATAAAATAGAAAATAACCAACAAGAAAAGTCATAGATTTCAATATCACCATGGTGATGGTCTGAGGAGAAAGAGGCAGAGGGAGGTAAAAAGGGTAAAGGGAATCAAATACATGGTGACAGAGGAATACCAGACTTTGGGTGGTGAGCACAAGATGTAATTTACAGATGATGTATTATATAGTTGAAATAAGAAATTTAGATAATTTCACTAATTGCTTTTGTCTAATGGATTTAATTAAAAATGATATATTTGGTTACAAAGATTTCTTCTTCAAATATTTCCAAGAAATTGCAATGTTCTCCGTTCTTTTTTTTATGATTTTTAAAAATTGACTTCAGAGAGACAAAGGAAAAGAAGAATAGAAATATCAATGATGATAGAGAATCACTGATTATCTACCTGCTACACACCCCCTACTGGGGAATGAGCCCAAAATCAGAGCATGAACTCCTGGTTCATAGGTTGATGCTCAACCACTGAGCCACATAGCTGCACAAGGCCTCTATTCTTAACAGTTTTTTAAAAATTTGATCACTAAATTATAAAGAAATTTTCTATCATGCCATAAATTATGTTAATTTTTAATTAAATCTTTGTTATTCAGATTATTACATTTGTTTCTCTTTTTTCCCCGTCCCAAGCTCCCCTCCACCCGCTTGCACCCTTCCCTCTACCCTTATCTACCCCCGGCCAAATGATGAGTCCATAGGTGTATGATTTTTGTCTAGTCTCTTCCTGCAACCCCCTAACACTGAGAATTATCAGTCCACTCCCTTTCTGTGCTCCTGATTCTTTTATATTCACCAGTTTATTCTGTTGATCAAATTTTTAATTCATTTAATTTTTAGAATCATTTCTTGATAGATATGTATTTGTTGCTCATAATTTTTTTATCTTTTACCTTTTTCTTCTTCCTCTTCTTAAAGAATACCTTTCAGCATTTTATATAATACTGGTTTGGAGTTGATGAACTCCTTTAGCTTTTTCTTATCTGTGAAGCTCTTTATCTGCCCTTCAATTCAGAATGATAGCTTTGCTGGATAGAGTATTCTTGGTTGTAGGTCCTTGCTATGGAGGAGAGAATCCAAGATGGCGGCATAGGTAAACACCTACACTGCTGCCTCGCACAATTTCAAAACTACAAATAAAAGACAGAACCGACAGCATCCAAAACAACAGGAAAGCTGGCTGAGTAGAAATTCAACAACTAGAAGGAAAAAGAGGGGCTCAAGGAGACCCAGAGGAGCTTCAAAAAGCTGAAGTACGGAGATGCGCCTGTGGATAGAGTGGGTGCCAGAGTACCTGGCTGGCTTTTTCTGGTGGGAGCGAGACAGAGACTCCCAACATTGAACCCCTTATCCTATGGCACTGAACCCCATATCCAGAGGAGACTCATACAAGTGGAGTTTGGACTGTGAAAGGGAGAAGTGCACAGAAATTTAGAGGAGTCAGGCAAGGACAGAAGTCTGGTGGCGCGCATAGCACTTCATGCAGAAAACCGACTGCTGATTGTGCTGCTGGCTTTCATGAGTGGGCAGTAGACAGAGCCTCCCAACTGCACCATTTCTAACTCCACTAAACCCCAGTTTCGGGCGAAACCCTGGGGACCCAGACTCATATGGTCATGGAGCACTGGGGAGCCGGGAAGGCAGCAGTCTAGAGGCACTGTGCGTGCACAGGGACCGCTCCGGTGATTACCCAGAGTCACGTGAGACCAGGGGCCATGGGGGGCAGGGCCAACTGGAAGGCAAGGCAGTCCCTTAAGCCCTGAGACTCCACCCATCCCAAGCTCAACAGAGAGGCTTTTGCAGTTTTACAAGTCTTGTATCAGAAGGCTGAATCCAACATAGAAGTTCTCCCAGCATAGTGAAAATGTGGAGACAAAGAAAGAGATCACAAACAAAAGAAATGGAAGAAAACTAATGACTGAATATAGAGTTAAAAACCAAAGTTACAAGGTTTTTCAAGAATATCCTAGAAAAGATGGATAAATTTAGTGAGACCCAAGAGGAGATAAAAAAGGACCAACTACAGATGAAAAAGGACCAACTAGAAATTAAACATATACTGACTGAAATAAAAAATATTATACAGAGACCTAACAGCAGACTAGAGGAAGGCAAGAATCAAGTCAAAAATTTGAAATATAAAGAATCATAAAACACTCAACTGGAAAAGCAAGAAGAAAAAAGAATCCAAAAATATGAAGATAATGTAAGGAGGCTCTGGGACAGCTTCAAGTGTACCAACATCAGAATTGTGGGGGTGCCAGAAGAAGAGAGAGAACAAGATACTAGAAAATTATTTGAAGAAATAATGACTGAAAACTTCCCACATCTGGTGAAAGAAATAGACTTACAAGCCCAGGAAGCACACAGAACCCCATATAAAAGGAATTCAAAGAGGACTACACCAAGGCACATCGTAATTAAAATACCGAGAGCGAAAGACAAAGAGAGAATATTAAAAGCAGCAAGAGAAAAAGTTAATTACCTACAAGGGAGCACCCATATGATTGTCAGCTGATTTCTCAACAGAAACTATGCAGGCCAGACAGGAGTGGCAAGGAATATTCAAATTATGTTAATTTTTGAATATATTTTTTTCTTTTTGTTTGGAAGCACAACATGATAAGGGAAAAAATAAAATAAAAAATCTTTTGAAAGCAATCATACCTCAATGATTTAAATCAACTCAAGGGGCTTATGATTTTGGCAGATACCAAAAAATTAAATTGTTTCTCCAAAGCTAAGTTGATTACTAGTTAGAACCTACCTGTGTTCTTTTAAGATTTTGTAAATTGCATGTGATTGGAGCTCAGTTGAAAGCTAGATTGCTGATTGCCTTTATCCACAGGAAACACTATTCAAAGGTGAAAAAAAACACAAAACTAAATCCTTTTACATAAATGGTGAAAAAACACAAAAATGAAAGAGAGTGATCTAATCAACATTGTATAAAACAGACAAAAATAATCAACAAATATATAATATCTCTTAAAAGGGTAAGTGGGTTTACGCTTATAGTAGGGATTTGTCTACTGACATATGCTGGCTGAATGTGTTTCTCAATATACCAAGTGTGGCACTGAACTTGAACTCAATTAGTAAGATTGACAAGTGGTTTTTGCCTGGATTCCACATAGTGCTAATACTTCATAGGATTTTCATGCTGTAGACAGGTTTAGAAACATACTTTTCATCAGTTAATGCAAGATTGCTCTGGTATAATACAGAACTTACTTATTTAGAAACTGACAATAAATGAAAGCAGAAAGTAGAACCAATCTGCAGTGAAAGCCAAATTGTTTTCACATATTTGCCAGTATATTTCTTTAATAGTTAATAAATGTCTGGGATACTTAATCACAGTTACAATATTGTTGAGTGGACAAAAATGATAGGAAATAAGGTATTCTTATGTAATATTTTTTGTAGTTGTGGTCATTTAGCAAAAAAATATTTTTATTAATAGGAATAGTAGAAGAACTTCTTTTTAAAGCAGTGGTACTCAACCTTTTTAATGCCGGGACCCTTTAATACATTTCCTCATGTTACAGTGATTCCCAACCATAAAATTATTTTCGTTGCTTTACTGCAGTGGTTCTCAACCTGTGGGTCATGACCCACAGGTTAAAAATTGCTAGCAGGAACGCCTAAGACCATTGGAGAACACGAATATTTACATTATGGTTCATAACAGTAGCAAAATTACAGTTATGAAGTAGCAACGAAAATAATTTTATGGTTGGGGGTCACCACAGCATGAGGAACTGTATTAAAGGGTCGCGGCATTAAAAAGGTTGAGAACCCCTGCTCTAGAAGGAGCCACATATGTACTTACTCAGACTCACTGTAAGTTCTGGCACTAGGGCAACAGCTGGAAAAGCACCAGTCACCTGGGCTGGGCACTCTATGTGTCCCCTTGTAAGGGCTGTGTGCACTGTCCTGTTGTAGTTGAACCTTGACTGATGTTGGCATCACTGGGATGGATTGACCCCGAGGCCAATGTAGTTGCAGATAAGCTTCGACTACAGTGGAAGAGCGGCTGTGCGGAAGTACCACTATGGAGCAGGACTTGCTTCAATGGTGTTTAGTGCTCCCCAAGTCTGCCCCTTGAGTATGTCATTTGTATGGTTGTCATTTAGCGTGGTCTGAAGCTGACCGCCAGGATGGTGCAAAGTCATCTACTGCCTGTGCCCCACTAGTGACCACCATATGGCTGCTACTTGTGTTGGGCCTGTAAGTGTCTAGGAGAGGCCAAGCTGTGAACCTAGGTAGGTCGCTGCTAGTTGCTGGGCCTGGAGCAATTTAAGAGGAATGGGACTTGCTGAGGCCAGCTGCTGCTTTTCAAAGAGATTTTATGGAACCCTGAGGCCTGAGTCAGGACAGCCATTCATATGGAAAAGTGACTGCCAGAAGCTTGGGTGGAGTTGAAAACTGGGCGGGGTCTCAGGGAGTCACCAGGAAGGGGAGAATAGTGTGGGCCAGGCTGATGGGGACTCAGATATGGTAGCTGCCTTGCAGCTCTGTGGTGGGGACAGCCTCAGCAAAGGAACAATGATCTCAGCCAGCACTTTAATTGGGGAGAAAGCTGCCAGATAATTTTGTTCCTTTCTCTATGCCTCTAGATCCTTTCAAGTTGCTGCCCCAGCACTGACACTCAGAGGGAGTGAGTGCAAGTAAGTCCCTGCACCAGCCCTTTAGGGAGGAGCTGACTGGGACTCTAGCAGCCTTCTTCTTTCTCAGCCACAATCTCTGCTAGTTTTTATCGCCCAAAGTTACAGGGACTTCTCTTCTAGGCACTGGAACCCTGGGCTGAGGGGCCTGGTAGGGATCCTTGCTCCTCATGGGAGCCTCTGCAACCAATATATTCCTCCCAATTAAAATGAAAATGCCACACATGGGTTTTTAATTATCCTGTTCCAAGCCTATGGCCTCCTAACAGTCTCAATGTGGCTTCTTAATTCTCTAGTTATACGTCTTCCATTCAGGCAGATATCTGAATGATGGCTATCCTATGTTTTAATTATAATCTTGATGAGGTTGTAGAAAGAGGCAAATACTTTGTTTACCTATGCCACTTTTTTTTAATATATTTTATTGATTTTTTTACAGAGAGGAAGGGAGAGAGATAGAGTCAGAAACATCGATGAGAGAGAGACATCGATAGCCGCTTCCTGCATGCCCCACTGTGGAGATGTGCCCGCAAGCCAGGTACATGACCCCGACCAGAATCGAACCTGGGACCTTTCAGTCCGCAAGTCGATGCTCTATCCACTGAGCCAAACCGGTCTCGGCCCTATGCCACTTTCTTGTTCCTCTGTTTTATGTTCACACTCATCCATTTTTTTTTTGACAATTTCAAAATATCACTTATTCTAAGTGAGGAGCCCATTTCCAAGAGAGATTGGGATGAACTAAGTCTCTTTCTGTTAGTCAGCTTCTGTGACCCTTATGTCATTGAATCCAATGTGCTCCCCTTCCCATGTATCCACAAAGATAAATAATATAACTCAGTTTTCCAGAAAGTGCTGAATGTATTCCATACTTTTCTTTTCATTCCAGGGCACCATTTGAGTGGAAAAATGTCACCAGGAGAACAAGAGCTAAATATGATAGTAAGAACTTACTTGGAATTCCACATCAAACTTCCATATTTTCCCTTAATAACTACACAACAATTTTACAAATTTTGAAGATTCAAATTCAATCAATTTAACATAACTCAAATCACAGGGTAAGTAGAAACACTGGAATTTGACTCCAGATCTGACTCCAAAATGCTTAAGTTGCTCAACAAACAATATACACAGGATATTGCTTTCTCATGCCATGGATGGATTCCAAGATTCATTCCAAGGTTCACACACACACACACACACTACACACACCCTATATAGTGAATTTCTGACTACCCTCTCCCAAAATGCCCATATCTTTTCTAATAAAAAGGGAATACACTAATTGACCATCGCACCTTCACAAAGATGGTGGTGCCCACAGCCAATTAGTAGGGAATATGCTAACTGACTGCCTCTCCCTCAAAGGTGTTGGTGCCCACAGCCACAAGGTGGCAGCACCTAGTTCCCTCAGCCCTGCCATTGCAACAGGCATGGCATGGCTGGGCCTGCCCCCTGGCGGGTCTGGCTGCTCCATGCACCTGCCTTCCAGAGTTCCCCAGTTCCCTCACTCCCCTGGCAGGCCCAGGGCTGGCCCAAGGTGCAGCCTAGCATTGGATGTTGGCTGCCCAGCTGCCCAGGGCCGGCCTGAGGCTTAGGTAACCAGGCCAGCAGCAGAGGTGTGATGGGGCATTGCCTTCCCTGATCACCAGGTCGCCTCCTGCCCCTGAGGGCTCTCAGACTCTAGGAAAGGGCAGGCTGGGCTGAGGGACCTCCCCACATCCAGAGCATAATTTTTTATGCACCAGACCTCTAGTATATTACATATATCAACAGTTTTGTTAGAATACATGTAGTAGACCCTAAGAATTCCTATTCCCTCATATATTTTAAAATATATTTTTATTGATTTCAGAGAGGAATGGGGAGGGAATCATTGATTAACTGCCTTTTTCACCCATCCCTGAGGATCGAGCCCACAACCCAGGCATGGGCCCCGACTGGGAATCAAACCATGTTCTCCTGGTTCATAGTTCACTGCTCAACCACTAAGCAACACCAGCCAGACCCCTCCCATTTTCTTAAGATTTGTCTGTCATACGCCTATCTAACTTAAAATTGGCCCAACTTTTTATTGATCTAGAAGCACAGGAAGCCTTACCCCATTTTCTGTCTCCCTAACCCAGCAAACTAACATCTCAGAAATAACCTATTTCTGGGCACAGTTAAAGTCTAAGTGACTCTTAGGTATTTATTTTGTCCCCAGAGCCCTACCATTGTCATGTATAATATTATTCTCCAAAGTTTAAGAATCTGTCTTAAGATGTGAAGGAGTAATGTAAGGTAATCTCTTTATTGCCCATTTCTTGTTAATATGAAGAGTGTAATTTTCAGAACCACTGCCAGAATTGCAGCAGAGATAATAGGTATCTGAAACTATGTGTTCCAAATGCATTTCTTGCTAGCAACAGTAAGACAGTGTAATATTTACATACTATAATTTAAAGTAGTAGTGGAGTTGAACACATTTTGCCAGAGGATAATTTTGGTCCTATTCCTATTGAAAATGACATTCTATATTTCAAAGAATCCATTCATTAAGTACTGGGGGTAATGTAGTTATACAAACTATTTGAGAGGGAAATGCATATTCAGGTCTCAGGTAGTTTCATAAGCATTCTAAAGAGTTTTAGGCTTGGTAGCTACTTCAATTCAGATTAAATTATTTTCCCTTTGTGCATTCTGCTCTTGTACTTATTGTCCACATTTTTTGTTTTGATATTTAATTGACTATTATCTTGCATTCTTATATGAGATTTCTCAAGCACAGAACTATGGACATTTTGGGCCACAGATTCTTTGTAGTAGAGGATGTCCTACACATTGTAGAATGTTCAACAGCATCCCTGACCTCTCCCTGCCCACTGAATGGTTCCCCTTTCCCAGTTGTGAAGACTGCAAATTTCTCCATATACTATTGCCAAATGTCCCCGTTGGCAAAAATTGCTGTTGGTTAAGAACCACTTATCTACAAGGTTTTGCTTCTTAGTCTCGTGTACAAATAAGGCTATATCATCTTTGAGATAACAACAAGCATATAAAATACATTCATCTTTCCTGTGTGTGTCAGTGGTTCCCAAGGCCTCTCTCAGATTCAATGATTCACATAAATTCACACAACTCAGCATATGCATGGCTATGATTCATTGTAGCTAAAGGATGCAAAGCAAATCAGCAAAGAGACAAAGCACATAGGCAAATTTCAGAGGACACCAAGTGCAAGCTTCTAAGAATCCTATCTCTTTGGAGGCAAACAGATGTAGGTAATTCCTTCAGCAATGAGTTGTAACAACAGGAGTGTAATTTAGTTCATCAGAGAAGCTCATTAGAGACTTAATGCTCATGTCCTACACAGTGGTCAGTAAACCACGGCTTGGGAGCCACATGCAGCTCATTGGCCTTTGAGTGTTTTTTTTTTTAATATATTTTATTGATTTTTTTACAGAGAGGAAGGGAAAGGGATAGAGAGTTAGAAACATCGATGAGAGAGAGACATCTATCAGCTGCTCCCTGCACGTCCCCTACTGAGGATGTGCCCATAACCAAGGTACATGTCTTTGACCAGAATCAAACCCAGGACCTTTCAGTCCACAGGCCAACTCTATCCACTGAGCCAAACTGGTTTCGGCAGCCTTTCAGTGTCCTAATGCCATTTCTTCAAAATAGACTCGCCCAGGCCCAAAACCAACTTCTGTGCATGGGGCGCAAAGTTTCAATCGCACTGTACATGCATGCCTGCACATGGTATTTTGTGAGAGAGCCACACTCAAAGGACCAAAGAGCTACATGTGGCTCGTTAACTGTGGTTTGCCAGCCACTGTCCTAGCACATAAAAAATCCCAGGCTCTGAGAAGGCAAACAGGTGTTTAGTCAAATTCATGCTGTTTGTACAATTTATGTAACTATGAGCCACCCTTTTTAGTTATCATGAGAATTGTCAAGAAATCCAAATTCTCCAACACCATCCATGGGGTCAACCTTGCAAGCAGGTGAATAGCGGTCCTAGGATTCCACTTATTGCTGGTGTCCCTACACACAGATTTCCTGAAGTATCAACTACCATTAAGTCATCTGAAGATTTAAAGAATAATAAGCGAGTGAACAAAGAAATCAATCTATCCTGTGCTCTGTAAGAATCCATTAAACAATCTACTTAGAAATTCTTAGCCCAACAGTAAAAGAAAATGTTCCAAGAGGTGAAGTATTATCACACATTTTAGAATTAAAATTTATAAGATACTAGTTAATTAAATTGTGCCAACATTGAAATACATTTCCATAAAATTTTCAAACAACTCACTAAGCCATAGAGGAGTCCATTTTCAGTGAAATGGCATATGATAATGTTCTGGTCATATCATTTCAAAATGCAACCACTAAGAGAATGAGGAATTTACATAAACTCTAAAAGCTTATGAACCACCCTTCTGCCAAGAAGACCAAGTCATTTTTAAAGGTAAAATCAGCCATTGGTTGCATTCTATTTTTGAACTAAATGAGTGTCTAGTGTTCCTCAGCCCAAAAACTCCTCCCACCATTGTGTGATGCTCCTTTATAACACTTGTTCTAATAGTTCCTTTAGGTTGTAATTTTGGATTATTTTCTGGCCCTCCCCCCTCCTCCATCCTCAATGTAAGTTTTAGTAAGAACAGTGTCCTTGTTCTTTTTCCCCTCTAACATTGGAGTGCCAGCACCTTGCACAGTATGTGGCAGATAACACTTAACAAGTATTTATGTGAATAAAATTTAAAAATAGACTTAAAGTGATCACAGTCCACAGTCCAGGGGCTCTCTGAATATTTTAGGTCCTTAATAAGAAGTAAACAAAATATTTTTTAAAAAGGTATAATAAAGACAAAACAATTAATTGTAAGATTTGTTTCCTTGATTCTAAGATATGCTAAGAATGTGTTTCATATGAACCTAATGCCATTCAGAAGATTTTAATCAGGGTTCAACAAGGTCTTAGGCTGCCGGAATACTATACCAGATACTGCTGGTATAAACAGGCACAGACATTTTCAAAGTATGCCCTGCAAGTATCATCTTCTTTGTTTGTAATGTTTAAGTACAGATTTGGAAAGCATTTCTGAACTGGAATGTTTAACTTTTAAATGTTGTCCTCACACCTTTAATGTATCACTATTCCTGGTTAGACAGATAAGATGCATTGGTTCTATGCCCTTGACCATGAGTTTGTATATTAATTGTCTCTCTCTCTCTCTTACTCTCTCTCTCTCTATTTCTCTCCCTCTCTCTTTCAGTATTTGTGTGTGTTAAGCTAGCTATTTTTTGTTTCTTTGTGAAAAACTGTACCTTGAAGGAACTATTCTGTCCCCATTATTTTCCAAAAGCTGAAAAGAAATCAGCAAACATTAATATCGGTAAAGATACCTTGACCAAAATCACAAAATTAACATAGTAAATGTGAAAGTGTTTCAGGATGTAAGGATTGGTTAGATGTGTCAATAAAAACCAACCTAATAGCCTGGTTGGCATGGCTCTCTGGTTGAGCAAGGACCTAGGAACCAAGAGATTGCTGGTTTGATTTCTGGTCAGGGCATATTCCTGGGTTGTGGATCCCCAGTAGGGGCCTTGCAGGAGGCAGCAAATAGGTAATTCTCTCTCATCACTGATGTTGCTATCTCTCTCCCTCTCCCTTCCTCTTAGAAATAAGTAAAGATATACTATATAAAACAAACAAAACAAACTTATAGTTCTCAGACCAATGTTTCCCATTTACAATGGTGCTTTATTAACTATACATATAACTTTTTATTTAAGAAACATAAATAAAATGTAATGATTTGATGACAATAATGATTATAATTTGCACAAACTTATTTTCAAGACTAAAAAGTCATACATTTTAAAGTAGTTTGTTTTAATAAACTATTTCCTGGATGCTAAATTATAGTAGAAGTTAACCCCATTAACATTAAGGAACATATTAGAAGAATTCAAAACTCTAGCTATTCTTTGGCCTGCTTACAAGAAGATAATTTATATTTGAAATATTTTAATATTATAGCTTCTCTGGTTCCTTTTGTAAATCCAGAGTTCCACTTACTCATCTTAATGGCTACTCTTTCTTGGAAGCTCTTCAAATTGGCTCTATACATTCTTCTTAGATATACACAGAATGTTTAATCAGCCAAGCACTTCTTTCCAAGTATTTTTGCTTATTATTCAATTTTATTGTACCTTTAAGCAAAGGTCAAAAAGGTCAGTGCAATTGACACAATAAATGTGTGGTAACAAAGTTTAAAGTTTAAAAACCTAGGTGTTTATTTTGTTTTGTTTTTTCTTCACTAAATGATTACTACCAAGCCTACACTGTAGTTAAAATCATGGTCTGTAAAGTAACAACCTAGTTTTACCACTACCTAAATCAGTGACTTTAAACATCTATTTTTTAAAAAATATATCTTTAATGTTGAAAGTATTACAGATGTCCCATTTTACCCCCCATTGACCCTGTCTATGTTGCACCCACACCTTTCCCATGCCTTCAGGGCCCAACTGTCTGTGTCCCTGGGCTATGATATATGAATATATGTTCTTTGGTTAATCCCCATTAATTTTTAACTTCTCTGGGCTCAGTTTACTCATATATTAAAGAAAACTGTGAGTGTGAGTCTGTGTGCGTGTTGGGTGGAAGGGATGTCAGTGCTCCCTAATATGCAAATAGACCAAACGGTGGAAAAACCAAACAACTGAACAACCAGTTGCTTTGATATGCACTGGCCACCAGAGGGTGCATATGGAACATGGCAGGCATTAGAAGCAGGCAGCATAGCACAGAACATGGTAGGCATCATCCACAGCAGGATGGTGGAGCAGGTGAGGGGGGGCACCAGAAAAGGCAGGGCACAGGCCGCTGTCATCAGGGTGAGCCTCTGGTGGTTACTGAAAATTCTTTTCTCCCGCACACTGAAGTGCCGCCCGGTGCTCGCACCTGCTGCCAGCACTGGCCCCACCTGTACCTGTGGCTGGTGCCAGAGCCGCTGCTTGCACCCGCTGTGGGTGACAGCCCTGTTTGTATCTGCTGCTGGTGTTGGAGCCACCACTAACACCTACCGCTGGTGCTGGCCCTCTTTGCACCAGCAGCCCACTGCTCGCACCTGCTGCTCTCCCCATGCAGGTCCTGATCTCTTGGTGCCGGCCCCAATCACCCCAGCGGGCTTCTCAACCGCCTCCTGCTCCAGAGGGTGGGTTGCAGGTAGAGAGGGGACCAGGCTCCGTGGTGGGCGGGGCCAGGCAGGGGCACAGAGGATGAAATGAAACCCACTCCTGTGCCTATTGCGGCCTTGTGGCCCTGGTTAGTAATAAATGCTATTATCATTACATTAGCAAAGTTACCACTACCCAGATAAATGCAATGTGCCTTCTCTTTCTTTGCTCTCTCTTTCTTTTATTTTTTCCTACCTTCCTTCCCTCCTTCCTTTTTATTTTCCTGTCTTTATTTCAGGATAATTGAAAATATGGTTGGAGAAATTAATTTCTCAACCACTGTTCTCTCAAGATAATTGATTATATCTCTTTTTACACTTTATATATTTTATCTTTAAAAAACTATTTTATTCTATTGATAATTGGAAAGCAATAACTCATGTTTTTTAATGCGACATTCTTAGCTTATCCAAAAGATAAATAAAAGTTAAAGATAGGGTAAATGACTCATTACCACCGCAATAGTTAGTCCTCTTTAATCAAGCTAGTGGACTAGCTAAAGAAAACTGTCTCCTCAGTGAATATAGATCAATTAGGCAAACATTTGGCAGTGAGCATGTATAATTCCACTGTGATGAATTAAGTAAATTATAAAGAATTAACTTCATTGTATTATTAATATTGGAGATTTTTTTTTCCTAATTTTAGCTTTTTTTAGTTTAACTTCAATTTTAAAAAATCAGTAACTTGGGAGACAATTCAAACAACATTTGCTATGAATTACCATCTTTTTATGTTTAAATCAATATAAACATTTTTGATACTTAATACAAATAGAATCATATTTAGAATAAAGGAAACTGGTTAAAATATTGTCACAGTCTTATATTTATTTCATATCCAATAATATCTAGATTTTTGTTAATTCACATAACAAAAGATTGAGAATACTTAAAATTTAAAATGTTTTCTCAAGTCAATCATCATTACCAGGAGTAGAAATTTAGTAATTTCACCATTTTATTTATGGTTATATCTAATTTATAGTTGTTTGAAAATATCAGGTCTGCATTCTATGGCGACAGTGATGAAAATTTGATGTCTTTATAACAAACAAGTGGGTTAAAAGGACATTAAAAGAAATAGCAAGAGAATTAACACTTAGGGACATACAGTATTAAATACTATACTAAGTATTTTTGAACTTTTTGAATATTAACGATTTCAAAATATGTTTAAATTGCATAGGTGGGCTTGAAAGTATCATTCAGAAATAGAAAGGAGCATCCCATGAATAAGCACACTAGTTCATTTATTCTTTACAATCTTGCCAGATAAGAATTATTATCCCTACTATGCTAAAGAATTAAAACTGCAGCTCAATTGCTTAAAAATTCCCCTGATACATTCAACGACTTGGTAGGAGCGCCAACATTCATAATTAGGCTTATGCAATTCTAAGTCCATGATTGTTCCACTATATATTGCTGTTGTTCAAACAGGTGTGCTTTTAAAATTGCTTATAAACTATGCACAAACAGATGGCACCTGTGAGCATATAACTAACTGACAATAATATCTGATATTTTCAAATACTCAAAGGTATCTAGCACAAAGAAAGAGCTTAGAAATTTGAAACATAATATTTTGTACCTAGTAAGGACCTTATAAAACAGTCTAGTTCATCACTTTTATGTTACAAAACTTTAGCCAATTTGCTATCAAGAAAATTTCAAAGTCAAGAATTTACAGGTCTCTTAAATTCCTGTTTAGAGCTTTCCATTTTATATATCAAGAAGTCAGAATTAGTTATAATGTTTACAGTGTTTTTCTTTCCCAATCTCGAAGGCAAAACACGCTAACTCTCCATAATCAATATAAAGAAAATATTCAGAACTACTGAATATTTTTATCATCTCCCATTATATTAGCAAAAGCATTTTTATTGAATTTATTGTTTCATTGGTTAATGAAATTATATTGGGAGCTTTTAAAAGGTGGTAATAGCTGTCAGAGGGGAGAGGGATTGGGGAATCTGAGTGAAATAGGTGAAGGGATTTAGCAAAAAATAAAAACCTCATAGACACAGACAGCAGTATGGAGATTACCAGAGGGAAAGTGGGTGAGGGCAGATGAAGGAATGTAAAGTAGGGAAAAAGAGTGACCGAAGGAGCTATATACTGAAAAATTGAGTACATCCTATATAATAAAGAGGTAATATGCAAATTGACCATCATTCCAACACACAAGGTGGCCAACCCCATGTGGACACAAAATGGCTAGGAGGGGAGGGCAGTTGGGGGGGGCAGGCCTATAGTGGAGGACACTTGGAGGTGACCAGGCTGGCAGGGGAGGGCAGTTAGGGGTGACCTGGCCAGCAGGGGAGAGCAGTTAGGGGTAATCAGGCTGGCAGGAAAGCAGTTGTGCATTGATTAGGCTGGTAAGGAAGTGACTAGGGGTGCTCAGGCTGGCAGGCAGAAGCAGTTATGGGCAATCTGGCAGGCAGGTGGCAAGCAGTTGGGAGCCAGCAGTCCTTGATTGTGAGAGGGATGTCCGATTGCCCACTGGGATCAGGCCTGATTGAACAGTTGGACATCCCTCAAGGGGTTCCAGATTGGAGAGGGTGCAGGCTGGGCTGAGGGACACCTCCCAGCTCCCAGGCACAAATTTCATGCATTGGGCCTCTAGTTTAGCCATAAAACTTTGTGCATATATTTTATGAAGGATATCATGTTCTTAGTACAATTAAAAAAAAATAATACATAGTACCAATAAGGCTCATGGTCTTCTTTCAAAGCCTATAATTAATAAAAGGCCTAGAAAAGGTTTATTTCATTATAAAACTATTATTTAAAATATTTCATCTGGAGAAATGGAAATTAAATAAGATTTCTAGTACTTGTAGTCTGCTTTGCAGACACATCTGTATTTCCGAGGCTATGTATAAGCACTGGCAATTGTTGCAGAAGTTGTATTAAATTAATTCTCCTTTAAAAACCTTGAAGAATAATACAATCTTTCCTTTGTGTCATACAAATCTTTCTTGCTTTACAGTCTTTACCAGGTATACAAATCCCTCAAGGAATACACTGAACTGTCTGATTCTATTACATTCTTTGATGTCTTCTCTGCTCCAAACAAAATGTTGCTGATGCATCTTTAGGATTTGCAAACAAAAAAATGTTATATCCAACTGACAGAAAAGCATTGGTATCCTGTTTTTTCAGCAGTCATGAGGGATTTACATTTCATCCAAACTTTCTCATCTATTATCCCTTGTAATCAATGACATACATGGTTGAAAAATATGAGGGGTAGTGTGTACTCTGAATATGTAAAATAGGTGTATACCAGTAATTCCTATAGAAGTAAACCCACTATTTGGGTTCAAATAAACTAGCAACAGAGGCACGTGAATAGGGAAACACAAAAGGATCTTTAAAAATCTATCCCATAAATATGCTCATGATTCTATTTCAAAGGCTAGTTTTGAATCCAGCAGCCATATACTGACTGCCTAATATTTATCACGTAAGAGTGATATACTTAAGTGAAGAGTTGTCCACATTATACCCCATCTATGTATGTTAAATATATGGAATCCGTATTATTTAGATACATTGGGATGTTGGTTGGTATTGATTAATAAAAGGGAGGCATGAATTAAAATGGCATTTGAATTATATTTTCAGCCCAACTATTTATCTGTTCTTAACAAGTCACATAATTTCTCTCCATTTTTTTAATATAACTTAAGAACATTTGTCTTCCTTGCCACTGTATTACTTTAAGGAATATATAAATGTAAAAGTTCTCTAAATAGCAAGAAGCAATGTACTGATACACTTCCTACTAAGAAATGGCTAAAATGGTCTCCCTTGATAGCTTGTCCCTGAGCAGAAAAGGTGACCTCAGCACTAGGGTACT
The DNA here is from genome assembly GCA_004026805.1 of Lasiurus borealis. NCBI lineage: Eukaryota > Metazoa > Chordata > Mammalia > Chiroptera > Vespertilionidae > Lasiurus > Lasiurus borealis. The sequence continues at coordinate 39,206 of PVJN01008728.1, forward strand.
GGCTCATTTCCCTAATCCGCTCTGTATTTGAAGTTTATTACCCAGAACTTTACTGTCAAATAAAGTGGCAGAGTGAGTAATATACTAGGGGTTTTGGACAAGACTGGTCATGTCCAAATATATTCCATTTTCTTTAATATAGAATCTTGGTTATATTCTTTAGACTAAAAACACCAGAAAATTGCTTTTAAGTGTTTTAAATTAAATTTATTGGGGTGGCATTAAATAATAAAACTATAAAAGTCTCTAAATATGTTTTTGTTTACTACCCAAAGCCCAACATCCTTGCATCACCATATATTTGAGACCCTTTACCCTTTACTATCTCCCCTTTCCTCATCCCTCTTTCTCTCTGGCAACCACCATATTGTTTTGTCTGTGCCCATGTAATTTTGTTTGCTTGTTTGTTTGTTCATTTGTTGCTTTCAGTTTCATAACTCATCTATGAGTAAAATCATATTGTTCTTGCTATTTTCTGTCTTACATATTTTATTTGGCATAGTATCCTTAAGATCCCCACCTATGTTGCTGCAATGGGCAATGATTCTTTATAAAATTCTAGTTTAAGAGTGATATTCTAGTGGATTGGGATAGTGCAGTCAAACATGAGCCAACGATGCATTATTGCTATTTTTGGTTGATACTCTTTAGCAAATAAGGGGTCTACTACTTTTTTTCCCATGGTTTGCAATTCATATTAAACATATACCATATCACATCAAACTATAATTTGACCCTAGGATACTCAACAAAATAAAATCACTATTAAACCTTGGTGGACTGACAGCAATAAGCACCATTACTATGATACACATCAAGTTGCAGTTGTCCTTTTACCTACATGGGTTTAAATGGCACATGTCTGCTTATATGCAGATTATTTTTCAATAAATGCTGCCAGTGTCTTTTCTCTTCTTTATGATTTTCTTAATAATATTTCTTTTCCTTGGCTTACTACATTGTAAAAATATAGCATATAATAATTATAATGTACAAAATATGAGCAAACCAACTGTTTATTGCATCAGTTAACTTCTAGTAAACCATATTTTTGACTGCACAAGTTAGTCTGGAACCCCTGACCTCCTTTGTTTTTCAAGGATCAACTATATTTCAAATATAGATATTTTTATTTTGTATTTTGAAATACATTTTCACTAGAAAGAAATTCTAATCAAGAAATTTTGACACTGATATTTATTATTATTAGTTTCTAATTTTTTTTAAATTATACTTTAGCAGATTTTATTAATTTATATTCCAATGCAAAGAAAGCATGACATATATCTATTTCAGTTCTTTTCAAAATGCTTTATATAATCATTTATAGTATGCTGTTGTTTACACAATTATCAGATTACTGTAAATATGCCAGGAAAATATTACCCAGCCTATTCACATATGTATGTTCTTACAAGATTCAGACTAAAATCTGAGATATATGTTAAGTAGATCAAGGTAAAATTATTTGTCATGTTTATTCATACTTATAATTTTATTTTACATAGAAATCATTGTCAATGTCAGTTTAATTTTTGCATGAAGTGCCAAGCAGAGGAATTATTAATGCATTTTTTTCTTAAAAACATATCTTAATAGTATGTGAATTTGTCTAGAGAGTAAAATTTATTAAATTTGCTCTAGCTAAAATACCACATAAATTTTCTTGAGTTAATATGCTTCATTCTTTAAGTGCTTTAGGCTTCAGCTCCAGTCAGATCCATTATATAGTCATGCCTCAGTGCAAAGGATAATAATTGAAGAATAAAATTTCTTAAAATCAAAGACATGTTTTAGAAAAAGAAGTAGAATAGAAAAAAAAGGAAAAATATATGGTTTTAGAGTATAAATAAGATATGTGATGTTCACAGGTCTTATTGGCATCTTATTAAACACTAGGGGCCCACTGTAAAAATTTGTACATCCTCAAAGAAACTGTGGGTCCTGAGGCTGCTGTGGGCATATGAGTGGGTCTCGGCCCATCCTCCACACCCTTGCTCAGCCTCCCCCCCTCTCCGCCACTATGGCACCTGGTCCATGTCTGCTGGCAGTCTCACTATTGCTTCTGCTACCCCCACATGCTGATGGCGCCAGCCCCTCAGGAGCAGAGGGAGGTGGAGAAGCTCTCAAGGGGAATGGGACAGGCAGCTGCCACTTGCACCCACTGATGGCACCAAGTGATCAAGACTGGCAAGCAGTGGCTCTAGCGTGGGCTGTAGGTATGAGTAGGACCAGTGCTGGCAGCAGGTGTAAGGGTCAGGCGGGACCATGGCAGGAGCAAAGAATTTTCAGTAACCACCAAAAGCTCTCCCTGATGACAGCACCAGTGCCCCGCCTTGATCTGGTGCCCTCGCACACCTGCTCCACCATGCCGCCACAGCCAATGCCTGCCATGTTCACACTCTGCCACCTGCTGCCCATGCCTGCTATGTTCCAGGTGTGCTCCCTGTTAAATAAATAATATACTACTTAAGATTAGTAATAATGAACTAAAGATATCTGTTGGTCTTCAGGATTGAGCAGTGTTCTCCTCATTGGGTTATTATGAATATACACCAGTAAAATACAAATATGCAAATTGACTATACCTCCACTATTCCCATTGGCCAATCAGGAGTAGATATGCAAATTAACACAACAAAGATGGTGGATTAATTTGCATATGTCAGCATGGAATTGCTGGGCAGGGTGGGATGCCTGCTATGAGGGGGATTGCAAGGGGTGGAGGGAGCAAAAGGAGCGGTGCTCTGACCCAGAGCAACAGGAACAAAGATTTACAAAGGCTCCCAGGCAGCTAGGAGCGAAGTGAGGGGAAGTAAGGCCTATTCTTTCAAGAATCTTCATGCAACAGGCCTCTAGTGTTATTATAAATGTGGAAAAGTATTTACTTACTACAGAGCATAGAGCATAGATTATAAATAAATGTTACTTGCTCTCTTTCTATTATGTAAATCCCATGAGTGAAAGAACAAATCTACTTTATAAGTACTTATTCCTTCCATATAGTCAGGTACAGGATAAGAAACCAGCAACAGGGATTTTCTGAATACATAAATACAGAGAAAATTCCTGATTGCAATGCCAGAGTACATATTTGTTTGGCTCTCTATTCCAATTTGTCCTTTTTTTTTGCCATAAGGTGAGAACAATCCACACACAGACATGGTTTAAAACGCACATACACACACACACACAAAAAAAAAAACCTAAACAAATACACACAGCCTAATGGGAAAGATGGATTCACACAGATCAATGAGCTTGATGAAATAGTCAAAGTCTTATATAGCAATACTATACAATCCATCTGACAAACCCATGATTCTTTAAACAACCATCACTTCTTTTGTGGGTAAAACTTTGTATTTTGTCTTTCATAGTCCTGGCTTTACCTTGGGTCAGTACCAATGACTTCACAGTCAGTGTCCTATGTGTACGTATGTCAATATTCAGCAGTTTAACTAATAGTGTCTTTACCATTTCCATTGTAAAATTTTACGTTAATAAAAATAAAATTCAAAATAGAAAATGTGTTTACTATTTGAACTTTGTTTTATTTTGTTTGATGATAGAGAAGGCTTTGTTAAGTTTGAGTTTTATTAAGCAACTCTCATTTAATAATAGAATTACTATAACTTTCAACACATGTGATAATAGATGTCTTTTAGATAGAAGAAAAAATACATAAGAAATATAAAACACAAAATTGTAATGCTCTTCTGAACAGGGGTAATTTCAGTTGTAGCTGAAATAGTTTTATCATATTATGAGGGGGTCAATTTGAAATGGTCTCAATTAGAACTGTATATATACTCTGAATAATGTCAATAATTGAGATGTATATGGTTCCTGTCACTTTTCTCTCTCTAGAATCCCTTCTTTTATTTTTTAATCTATCTTTCCTTGGGAACTACTTCCTTTGTTGTCATTATAGTTGTCCAAGTGCCATGCAACCACCCATGACGACAATGAGACCTATGTAGTATCAATTAGATTATTCCGTCAAGGTTTTTTTAAAATATATTTTATTGATTTTTTTACATAGAGGAAAAGAGAGGAATAGAGAGCCAGAAACATCGATGAGAGAGAGACATTGATCAGCTGCCTTCTGCATGCTCCCATCTCCCACCCCCAATTGGGGATGTGCCCACAACCAAGATACATGCCCCTGATTGGAATCGAACCTGGAACCCTTCAGTCTGCAAGCCAACGCTCTATCCACTGAGCCAAACTGGTTTTGGCTATTCCTTCAAGATTTTTTTGCCTGCAGAAGAAGCCAGTCCCAGGAGGCAAGGATAAAAGAATGAATCCAGCACAACAAAGATAACTTGGAAAGACACAATTAAAAAAAAAATGTAAGCTTAGACTTTTAGCTTGAGTTTTGAACTCTTTTTAATAAAGTAATGTATTTTTACATAATTTTAATCTGACAAATATTAGACTATATTCTTTCAGCCTTCTCTTCAGCAGAGACTTTCCAGTTATATTCTTCTCTGCATGACTTATAATAGCCATGTCAAAGGAGGAATCTATTTGAGTCACTGGATGTAGCTAAGCCTCAGTAAGTCCTCATTATACTTTTTATTCCTTAAGCTTATTTGAGCTGGTTTTCTTTCTCTTACAACTAAATAAACCCTAACAAATCCTAGATGAGTAGGATATTGATGAGAACATTTCTGGAACATGAATGTTTCTGATATAAATACAATTATTTGAAAACATTAAATTATAAATGATATACCATGTAGTCCATTACATGTAATAAATAGTTCATCAAATTAAAATTTTTGTGTGTATAAATATACAAATTCACTCAGTTTTCAGTATTTTCAAATATTAATGTAGATCTTTCTTTTATACTTAAATTATGGGTCCTTTTCTCCTTTATCTAAAGGAAGAAAAACCAGATCAATGAGAATACTCAATTGATTTAGACTAAAGAGAAGCTTGCAGGATAGCATTCCAAGTAAAAATTCAAATATAAATCTAAGCTTTAAACTTCTGGCTTGAATTTTGAACTATTTTTACTAAAATAATGCACTTTTATAAATTTTTAAACCCGATAAATACTAGACTATATTCTGTCAGCCTTCAATTTAGCAGAAGCTTTCCCAGTTTTATTATTTCTATGCATGATTTTATCCTCCTAAGTTTCTGTCATTGTGCTGGATTTTTTCTCTTACCCTTGTCTCCTAAGTCTGGCTTATTCTGGAGGCATGCATCTCTTTCACTGACTACCGTGTTCCTTTCAATTTTGCTTCTAACTCTTATATTCTTCTCCCTCCATCTATCTTATTTCTTAGCAGCCCACTTAAAAACAGAAAAAAATATTTTTATATAATAAATTAGATTTTAAGAAACCATTTAAAATATATCACTATAACCATTTTTATAAGCAGACTGTGATATATGATTTAAAAGAAAATTATCCTATATAATAAAGATATAATATACAAATTGACTGCCACTCCAACACACAAGATGGCTGCCCCCATGTGGAGATAAGATGGCCACCACAATGATGGTTAGGAGGGAGGACAGTTGGGAGGGATCAGGCCTGCAAGAGAGGAAGGGCAGTTTCAGCAACCAGCCTGCAGGGAGGGCAGTTGGGGGGAGACTGGACCCAGGCCTGCAGGGGAGGGCAGTTGGGGGGAACCTGGTGGCAGGGGAGAACAGTTAGGAGCAACCAGGTTGGCAAGGGAGGGAAGTCAGGGGCAACCAGGTCAGCAGGGGAAGTCAGTTAGGGATGACCAGGCCTGCAGGGGAGGAGATTTAGGAGCAATCTGGCCAGCAGAGGAGGGCAATTAGGGGTGACCTGGCTTGCAGGGAAATGCAATTAGGGGTGACCAGCCCAGCAGAGAAGGGCAGTTAGGGTGACCAGGCAGAAAAGAGAGGACTGTTAGGGGTGACCAGACTTTCAGGGGAGGACAGTTAGGGGTAATTGGGCCAGCATAGAAGCAGTTAGGCATAGATCAGGCTGGCAGGGGAGTAGTTAGGGAGTAATCAGGCTGGCAGGTATAAGCAGTTAGGGGCACTCACGCAGGTAGGCAGGCAGGTAAGTAGTTGGGAGCCAGCAGTCCTGGATTGTGAGAGGGGTCCCAGGTTGGAGAGGGTGCAGGCTGGGCTGAGGGACACATACCCCATGCATGAATTTCATGCACCAGGCTTCTAGTTTTAAACAAAATGGGATAATTCAACATGTGTGTGCATACACACACACACACACACACACACACACACACATATTTTTCAATTAATAACCTGGCTGAAGTGATGAACATCTTTTTTCCACACATACCATCCAGTGCCTAATGTAATCCCTTAACACTTTAGAAAATGAGAAGAGCAGAAGTAGCCACTAAATATCTTATTTAAATCATCTCAGATCCCAGTGCAAATGGGTAAGTATCCCTGTGATTCAGCAACTGCTGGCCCAGCCCATCTTTAATTACAATCACAGTGCTTGATGATTTTGACACCCTTGATCATTTTGTCTTTGAAGTTACTGAATTCAATGATCCATCCTTTGTGTTTATTTAATAGGACTGTGAATATCACAAAGAATTTAAAATGTTAGAATTAAATGTTGAGTTTAAGTGCAAAGAAATGCAAACTTGGGGAAAATTTATTAGTATAATTTTCATGTTATCTTTGTTAATAGATCTGCTCTTTCCAAGATGAATGAAAGTAGTGGTGGAAGGTGAGGAACTATTTGAGTTCAAAAATAGAAAAATAAGCATGTCTTTCTTTTTCTTTGCATGTACATATCTGATAGTTCATAAGATACGGTGAACATATTGAGTCATATGAACTGGCGGTTCAAGTTACTGGTAGTTCAAATGAAGAAAAAGTGTTTTCAGAGCCTCAGTGTCATTAGAGACTCGCCTCTCTATTTCTTTGGCTTCCTCCCTGCGAGCTTTATTTACAGGTCGGCAGTCCCCTAATGATAGCAAAGAAGGTCATCACAAACTCTAACACCTTACTCTCCCTGCCCTCCTTCCTGTTGCCCTATCACAAAAGAAATTCCTTCCAGGCATTTATGACAAAAATATTAATTTTCATTCTAGTTTTGCCTATCTTGAATGGCACATAAAATAGGCATATTTATCAGGGAACAGAATAACCAAAGTAATACCCATCTCTGGAACTGTGAAGTAACACTTTGAAAGCAATGGATTTAGAATAGGTGTGAGGTTATTCACCAAAGGTTGTTTTTGTTTGTTTTGTTTTGTTTTGTTTTGTTTTGTTACCAAATAATGAAGAAAGTATTCTGGTCGGTCAAAAATAACTGGTTTCTATAATCAAAAATGTAGGTTTTACTGAGAAATCTTTAATAAAGAAATGAAACATTCTTCCTAGGCACTAGGCAATAGTAAAAGTTAAGGATATAAAAGGTTAGATAGTGATACCAAAATATGTGTATCCCAATGTTGGTCCAAACACAATCTTCACACCACTGACATCAGGGCTTAGATTAGAAGACCATTCTTTCTAGGAAAGTGAGGAGTCAGACCAACAATTCAAATATTTCAGGTTAAATCACTTTTTACGTACTTCTGAGTTACAGCATAATGTCAGAAGCACATATGATCAAAAGTATTAGAAAGAATATCCGAGGGAAATTTTCATAGTTCATCATTTTTAGTTTTCTAAAATGGTAATTCGAGTAAATATTAATGTTCAACATATTTACATGTAAATAACTTTAAGAAAAGTTACTGCTGGAGATAGCAGCATGTTGCACATTAAAAAAACAACAACATGAATTTTCATTAAGCTGGTTTGAATACTGTTATGAGTAAGATAGTCCTTGAAAGAAAACATGAGGTTAAAATCTCTGCAGTAATATCTGATGACAGTCAAGACACTACAACGTTCTCACTGATGGGGCTTAGAACACACTACCCCAAAATATGGCACCTTGGCATACTGAGTATTTTAAAAGAAAAGAATATGAGAAAACAGCAGCAGCAAAAAGTTACTCCATTCTTCCCCTACCCTTCTGTCCTAAAAGAGATCATAAAGCCTTCCAATGAGAGGTACTTTCTCTGTACCCAGAGACTCCTTACCCCTAAAGGCAAAGAGACAATGAAAAGAATCTTAGCAAACAGGTCTTGTTAAGTTTCTCCCAGTTTACTATATTTACCTTCTAGTCCTTGACCTCTATTATATTTCTCCACGACTGTCCAATTTTCATCAACTTAATATAAAATATTCAGGTTTGTTTATTCTGAATTCATTTCCCATGAAGACTCTCATGTCACATAAAACTCATTTTAAATACATTTGCATGCTTTTTTGTCAGTTTAATTTTCAGGCCCAATCAGGACCCTAAGGGCAAGAAAAATATTTTCCTCTCCTATATCACAAATTCAAGATCTGATGCTTCTAATTATTATATACTAGTAATAGTAGATGAAGCATTCAGTAAACACAAACAAAAATATTCTTGAATCTCTCAAAATAAACACCATACTGTTGAGAGCTTAGCTATAAGTTTGATTGATTTTAAAAATAATTTTGAAAAATTCATTATATATGTATGTTATTTAACCATCCTAATAGTTAAAACATTCCTCTTAGAGTAGGCATTTATGAAAGTTTTGTAAATGTAAAAAAAAGTGTTTACCATTATGAATAGCATTAAGATGTATAATTATGCAAATAAAAGTTGTTTTTTTATAATGGAATATTTCTAAACTGTAGTCACACATTTGAGCTGTTTAGACATATTGCAATGAAATGAAATGCAACTGCCAAACACAGATTTTAAACAGAGGATAGTGCCAACATTATCATCTTGAAATATTCTTTTTGCTCTATGCTTTTAGAGCATAGATTTGTGTCACAATTAAAGTTGAGTCTTGAAACTTGCAGTTAATCCTTGACCGCTTGTCATGATTAGATATTCTACCGAGGTATACACCTCAGACCATCTGTGAGAGGACATTATTTCATCTGTTGCTCAGGGAAAAGAGGAGGCTCATTTTGAGGATGGGCCCACCCTGGCTTTTTGTGAAAGCAGGAGAGTGCCAGGTGGTTGGTACAGATAAACACAAAGAATGATACTGGAGGGGAAAAAAACAACCAGGACTTGGCCAGCAAACCCTTGCAGCATGTCTGTATACTATAACAGGTGGCAACCACCACGATCCCTATGTCATATATGTTTACAAAGTCTGAATACGATTCACAAATTGCAGCTCAATTCTCTGAGGCACTGAAAACACGGATGTTAGGAAATTTCAAAGTTCAAATTGGGCTGAATCTAATACTATCATGAAATACTCCTTTTCTCAAACTGCCTGTTCTTAACATTGCTAACTGCAAAAGAAGAGATTTTGGAAGTAATTATGGGAATGGCTGGTACTTAGATTAAAATATAGACTATTTAGCCTTTTTCTAAGGTTCAAGAGACATCTTTATATTTTCTTGTAAAAAATTTTGGATATTGGCTTATTAACATGAACATGTGATCTATTAGGACCAATTTTAAAAGTGAAAAAGGCATTTTCAATCAACCTGAAAGAGAGAGATAATCTTTTCCAAGATTATCTTGTCCTGAGTTCAACAATTATGATTGTGGCTAACTGGAGTAGAGAATGAGGTATAGGAAAATATATATATATTTATGACCTGCTTCAGGAGAGAAGGATAAGAAAAGCTTTTTCATGAATTTCCTTTCAGAATTTGTTATACACCCCAGAGTGACAGTGACTTCTATGAACTGCTGTCAAACATGTTTAGCAAAAAAAGAAATTTGAAAGATAGAAACACAAAAGTTTTGGAGAAAACAATCACAATAGAACAGAAAGACAAATCCAAAATTAGATGAAAAATAAACAAATATGTTTCATGAAAGCAGAAATATTATCTTTTTTTAATTGCTGTGTTCCCACTACTCAGATTTATGTTTACACACAATAAGTACTCAATAGCTTTATCAAATGACTGAACAAATTTTGAAAGATTGAAAGTAACTTTTATTAGGTACCTAGTGACTTACAATGTGTCGTTCTCTGTGCAAAGGATTTATACAGATTAACCTGTGTAATTGCTATGTAAACCTCTAAGAAAGGTGTCTTATCCTTACTTTATAGAACAAACTAGAAGCCCAGTGCACAAATTTGGGCACAGGTGTGGTCCTGCCAATTGGGGCCGGGCCTGTTGTGAGGAGGAGACAGCAGGAGTTTGACAGGCAGGTCTATCCCTGATCAGGGCCCCATCAGGGTTGAACCATCTGGGGGGAGGGGCTGTGGGTGATTGGCCATTGGGCCCCACTTATGATTGGGGTGGAAGGCCAATTAGAGGTGGATTCTGTCATGGGGAGGGGCTGTGGGTGATGGGCCAGCCAGCCCTGCCCCCGAATGGGGCAAGGGAAGGGGCTTTGGGAGGTTGGCTGGCCAGCCCCACCCCAGATTGGTGTATGGGGGGCCAATCGGGGGCAGAACTGACAAGGGGGGAGGGCCATGGGCCGATTGGGGTGGCGGGGGCTGATCAGGGGTTAGGCCAGCCGTGTGGAGAGACTGTGGTTGGTGGACCAGTTGGCCCCGCCCCCAAGTGGAGTGAGTGGGCCAATTGGGGGCTAGTAGCCTGAGGGAGGGGCCATTGGTGGTTGGCCAGCCAGCCCTGCCCCTGATCAGAGTGGGGGCTAAATCGAGGACAGAGCTGGCTGGGGTGGAGAGGCAGCAGGCCAATGGGATGGTGGGGGCTCATCAGGGGCAGGGCCAACCAGGAGGAAGGGATGCAGGTGGTAGGCTGGCAGCCCTGCCCCTGATGGGGTTGTGGAGGTCAATCTGGGTTGGGGCCGGCTGGGAAGAAGGGCTGAAGGCAGTTGGCTGGCTGGCCACATCCCCCAGATCAGGCCAGTTCACTGACTGCAGTGGGCGTTATAACAACTGGTCATTCTGCTTTTTATAGTGTTCAAGCTACTGGCTTTTTATATGTATAAATATGCAAATTTCAGGTACATTAAATGCATTGTCCAAACTCACACTGACTTCAAAGTACAAACTCTTCTTTGCAGTATGACATAATCTCTCAGAGGGTAATGGTAAGACTTTACCAATGGAAAGAAAGTTTCATAGAAGACAGAAAAATACCATATTCACATGACCTTTCATGTTTCACATGGCAAAGGAGATAAATTCTGATCTTCATTCTTAGGATCCCAAACTCTACATTAAGTATCCTATCCTCTGCTGTCTAACTAGTAACATGAGTGCAACTGCCTTTTCTCTGAAATGGTGTGAGTTTTTTTGGTGGTGTTGTTGTTTTGTTGTTGTTGTTGTTGTTGTTTTGTGAGACATACAGTGTGTATATCATGTATATATCCTAGTTGAAGAAAAACAATCATAATATACCTGGAATAAGAGAAAAATATATTTATAAAATTGGGAGATTAAAAGTGAGTAATATGGTAAAGTTTCTATTGTCACAGAAAATATGCAAGAGAGAAATGATAAGAGTGATAAAGAGTAGCAAAAGAAATATGATGAGTGTTTTATGGAGGGTGGTTAAATGATCTATCGATCTAGCTATAGTGTAGGGCAAAAGTAGGTTTACATTTGCTTGCATAATACAATAATTAATAGATAATAATACACAAATAAACTGTTTCATGTGCTCACAACTGTAAATGTAGTAAAGATTTAATAGAAATCTCAAACATAATGTCCAAAACCAAATTTCTCATCATCTCCTTCAAAGCATATAGCTCTGTCATCTTCTCCACTGTACTCAAAGAGAACACCATATTACTTAATAGAATCAGAATTAATTTGGTTAGAATTCATCCATAAATGCCTCTCTGAATTTTTAATACTTTTATGTTTTATTGCAGTTGATCAAAAAATAATATATTCAAATTAAATTGGATATCAGAAGATAAAAAAAGCATGCATGCATATGAGATCTTTAAAACCTAAACCTTTACTCTGGTAGACCTTGTGAACATTTTGTGTAGGTCAAACTGAAAATATTTTAGCATATTTTTACTGTTTCTATTTTTAAAATTGAACACTGAAACCTATTCTTAGATCACTGTAACTATATTTTAGATCAGAGAAGAAAAATTATACAAATTAAAGGAAAATGAAAAACATCAATTTGCATGTATTATATATCTATGTATATAATTTTAAATTCAAAGAATCCTAATTTTAATAGGATCTCAGAGGCTATCTAGTAAAACTCGTATCTTAGAAATCATTTGAACCACGGCTGAGTCCAATCATGATAAAAATAAAATGAGTATTTTATTTATTTATTTATTTCATAAGGACATGTGTATATTTACAGAATTGTGGTAATATTTCAAAATTGGCAAATGTGTTTTGAAATAAATAAGAATGGATTGGATTTATTTAAGTGCCATATAAAATATATGTTTTTTAACAGTGAACATGGAATTACTTCTTAAGCATGCATAGGTGTTCATGTTAGGGAATTATAGAGAAAATAGAATCCTAGTGCATGAAATTTGTGCATGAGTAGGGTCCGTAGCATCTGTAGGCAGCCAGCCAGCTGGGGCCTCTCTGCCTGTTCTATCTTATAATTAGTTTTCTCATCTATAAAATAACAAAATCTGTTAGTATATATTGAGCTAATTATCATTAATGTGTTTTAATGCATAAATCTGCCCATTTTAAAGTTCAGGGAGCTAAGAGAATTCAAAACAAGTTATTAAGCACCAAACAGAGTTCAATTATTAAAATATATCATTGTTTGGGGTAATACATCATATTTATCAGGATGGTTTGTAATTGAGATAGTGTACATGAGATAGCTATCACTACATTGACTTAAAATTTCTCAGTAAAAACAAGTACCTGATACTTATTTCATATTACATATTAATTACTGTCATTAATTTATGATGACCACTATTAATATAACAACAGCAACATGATTTTATCTCCATTATGAGAACTTACACTGTAAATCTGGCATCTTTGGATGCTCCAGATCAAGTTTCATTTTTTGTCTTCCCTCCCTCAGATCTGAACAGCTCTTCTAGTGCTTATTGTTATTCTGCACTACATATGAGAGAGGGTACTTGGATAAATATTTTTATTAAGTAAGAACACATTTATCATTAAATAGAAAAAAAGAAATTAATTTGGCCTTCATAAGAATAATCTCAACACTACAGCATAGATTAAAAAAAAAACTCAATAGAAATCAGAACCCTACTGATATTATTAAGATTTCAAACATCTTACTTGAACTTTCAAACTGAAGTTAAGCCCATAATCACACAGGGGAATAATCCATAATGCCATGTCTGAAAGTAATTAGAATGACATCACCTTGCTATTTTTAAAAGAGATTTCACAAATCACATAAGCCTATATGTGATCAGTCAGCATGCTTCAGAAAGTATGAATAACAAGAATTCCTCCATTGTGTTTCAAAACTGATGCATGAATTAGGCATGGTGAAATGCACTGCTTTATACATTGCTTAGAATATTATATGTACACATTTATTAAATATGTATGAAAAACAATCATTATAAAATATTTATACTTTTTATTATTTTGGTTACAAATATAAAAAGGTGGCCCTAGTCAGTTTGGCTCAGTGGATAGAGCATTGGCCTGTGGACTGAAGAGTCCCAGGTTCAATTTTGGCCAAGGGCACATGACCCGGTTGCAGGCTCAATCCTCAGTAGGGGGCGTGCAAAAAGCAACCAATCAATGATTCTCTCTTATCATTGATGTTTCTATCTCTTTTTCCACCTCTCTTCCTCTCTGAAATCAATAAAGAAATATATTTAAATATATTTATATATTTATACCTGTATATGTATGTATATATATATGTATATGTATATATAAAGGTGTTTTTAAGGTTTAAGATCATATGTATATAATAAGTGACCAGGTCTTATTATCTGAAATAGTACACTTTGTGAAATAGAAGCCCATCTCAGCTATTAGCTGATTGGTGATATAAGACATAATTATAAATTCCTTTAAGTGTCCTTGTTCTCTCAACTTGTCCTGTATATTGTCATCTGTATATTTGGTTGTAATTAAAGTTAAAAATTATGGCAGAGTGTGATATCCTCTTGTAATTTTATTTTATTTTAATGAGAACTATAAAGGTTAAATCCTCTCTGGTGTGTGAGTTTGGAGGATTAATGAAGAGTGCTTTAATTAAGTGGTCTTGGGGAAATGTTTTAAAATAGCAAAACAACTGAAATAAATATGTATTTTTTTAAATTCATAAAACTATTACATAAGGACTAAATGAGCTCTTTGATCAATTTTCTTTTATATCCAACCTGAAATGTTTATTATACATGAAATGTGACTTTTAATTGCATGAAGACTCACCTATCCACTCATTCATTTGTTGCTCAATTATCAAGTATGTAAAACAAGGTATGCTCTAGTTAGGAGAAAAAAAATACCACAACAGTAGCAACAGTAAACATTTTCACTTTGATCAAAATCATTTTCAAATATTTCTAACATTTTATCTTATGAATATTTAACCTGTACATTTCTAACATTTTATCTTATGAATATTTAACCTGTACTAGGTTAACTTTTAAAATAACTTTCTATGATAGCATTTATCACACTATAAAAGGGGTATTTATTTTATCTCCCTCTAGTATAAGCTTTTCAAGGGAAGGGACCATACTGAGTATTTAATGAATATTTCTTGGATCAAAAATATAAATTAAAATGATAAAAATCAGTTAATTTTAAAGCTATAAAATATATGTAAAATATATCCATTACACAATTATTTTGATCTTAATATAAACTTCCTATTCACTATGAAATTATATATGCTAACTGTTGCAATTATAAATCCTGTATTTTTAACATTAAGAATTCAATAGCATTTCTAGTTAAACAGGATATGTAATTATACCTTTATGTTTTCTAATTTGTAGACAATGCATTTTTATTATTATTTTAATCCTCACTTAAGAATATGTTTCTATTGATTTTTTTTTAGAGAAAGAGGACTGAAAAGAGAGAAACAGAAACAACAATGTGAGAGAGAAATATTCATTTGTTGCCTTTTACATGCATCTCAACTGGTGATGGAACCTGAAACCTAGATATGTGGCCTGACCGGGAATAACCTTTCGATGTGCCAGACAATGCTCCAACCTTTTGGGTCATCCAGTCTAGATTGCAAACATCATTTTAGGCTTTTAAAAATTATAATTAATTGGCTAAAATGTATTAAAATGCTAACATATTTTAAAATATTGAACAAAATCTAGAAAATTAAAAAAAAAATATTATAAATATTTAAAAGGACTAGGGGAAAACATTTAACTCCAATAATAAAACAACATCTACAAATATTAGATAATTATCCAAAGTATAAGACAACTTCTATTTATATTAGTTTATATCAACATAAATAAATGATTGAATAAATTAACAATGCCAGAGAAGCTACAAATTTCCAATAAAGAATTGCACATAAGTATGTAGACACTACTAAAGAACTTCTGTTTAGAAGCTCACTGTTTAAATGAATAAAAAGAACTATGAGTTCTAAGGCCTTACCTACCGCTATTATTCTATTACTTTAATTATTAAAGGTGTAATTCTCAAAGATATTATAATCTATATGAAAAACATTATACTTGCCAATATTGAAACTAAATGAAACAACACATATAGGGATGGAGCTACAGGCTGAGGTCATATTCTATGTGTTGGCAGTAGGGTGCCCCAGAGAAACTGAGCAGCTTCATGAAACAATTAAGAAGTGGATGAGACTGTGCATGCCTAAGGAACTGTTTGACATTGAAACTGGGACTCAGAGCTATTGGACATTGAAATTGGGACTCAAACATTTTTTTGTTGTTGTTGTTCTTACAGGTTTATTTCTATCCTGCAGAGGCAAGATGTTTTTAAAGAAAAGAATCAGGGGAAAAAAACAAACAAACAGATACAGAGGCAAAGAAACAATGAACAGACTCATACTACAGCGGAAAAGCAGGGGAGGCTGGGGGCGGGGGGGAGGTGGTCTTGTAAGAGATCAACCTAAGGACTTGTATGCATATATGTATGCATAGTCAATGAATACAGGACCTTGGGAAGGTGGGGGCAAGTGAGGGAATGTACTGGGGGATGGGGGGAAGGTTGGGGGCAGGACAACAGAGGGGGAAAAAAAAGAAAACATGTGTACTACTATTTGTAATACTTTAAACAATAAAAATATATATTAAAAAAAACAACAAACAAGAAGTGGATGAGCCTGAAGGACCACTCTGAAAAATGAATGAATATGCATGATGGCACCCTATCTCATATAACTGGAATCTAACTCAGATGAATTTCTCTTTTTCTTCCTTTTCCAGTTTTGCCAGAGATAAACCATTCCTTCAAAATCCTCTGACTCCTCATTATTCCCTATAACAGCAAGTCTGGGGGGTCTTTCATGGCATATCCAACCTTTCCTGACCTTGCCCTTGTCAGCAATCCAGATCATTTCACGCCAGTCTGGAAGTGATTTACACCCATGCAGCTCTAAACTGCTAGAAGTTTCCTACTCAAGATGCTGGCAAATAACCTTGTAATTTTGAAAAGCTGTTTCCTTTCTCTTTAGTTTCCTTCCATCAAGACCACTGAATACCCTCATTTAGCTTCTCCCATTGGTCAGACTGCATCTATCCCTGCCCTAAATATTGCAAACATGGGCACACTTTCCTCTTACATTCAATGAAAGAGGTCATGTCATGTGAATCATTATGCTAAAATCAATACCTAGCAAATAATAATGACGATGATGTTGATGACTGTTGTGAAAACTGAATGACTTCTGTTACTGAGTCACTGGTTTTGTGCCATTCATCGCATTTGAGTTTTGAATTAAAACCAAGTTTTATGACCCTGTTTACTTTATAAAACTTGTCTGTTGGACAGATACACATGCCTAATAAATATGTGTTATAGTTGAGCTGAGGAAGTTCATTCTATAAAATCTCACTTAAATAAAAATGGTAATGGATGTCTAGGAAAAACAAAGAAAAGGTCACATGAATAGGATGTGCTTGTTAAGCATATAGATAAGTATATATAGAATGGAAAATACCTTAGATCAATATGAAGATTCCCTCTCTCCATGCTATGATACATTTATCATATTATTTTCTAAATATTTTTATATTCTAGTATTTATATAATTTCATCTCTCTGGGACTACACCAAACAGGAATCAGCAAATATCTCAGACATTAAATGAACAGCTTGTATATTTTCTTCCTTGTATTATTCTCCCTCAAAGATTATACTTTCTTTGATCTTTTCTTTCCTATGACATACAACTGAAATGCATATTTCTTTGATTTGTATCTTCATTTTCTTTTTAATGGTGGTATTTGAGGAGTTAGGTAAGAGGGACAAGTTGAAAGCAAAAATGTATCCTAAAGTCAGAAAAACTTTTATTTTATTCACAAAAGAAATACAGAGATTCCACTGATAATATTTTCTCTAGTTGATTCCCAGGGACAATACTATTCAGCGTATTATAGAAAGAGAACCATATCACTTTCTTACAGAGCAAAAACAATACATTAGAGTGAGAGTTCCCTAGCGTCTCTTTTTATATTTACTTTGGACTTCTTCAAAATTTCTACTACTCAAACACGATTTACTTTTCTAAAGCAACTTATTTCTATGTCATAGTTATCTTTCATACATGTGAGATGTGTGTTTCACAAAATATCTTTTTATGGTTTGGTGGCTTTTAAACATATATGCACACACAGAGATAAATTATAATATGTATACTAGTAGAGTAAATTGTTATCTTTGGAATTTGCATTTCTTCATATCTGCATTGTGGCATTATAAGCTGTATGATAATAAGTACAGCACATTTCCAGCCAAAAATTCTCAAGATTAGTGTGTAGAAGGTCAATTACTATGTAAATGTAATTTGATAGATCCCAACTTAGACTTCTGTTAATGGTGAAGTAAGAAATTTGCATAAACCTATCCTCTGAGAATTATTAAGAAAGCTGGATACAATATTTTAAAAACCTGCTTGAAGGCATCACAGAATTAACAAACAGGTGAAGGATTATAAGGCCAAGATTTGGGGACTGACAGGTAGGACAGCAATTCAGGGAGGTGAGCTGAGCGTTTGGGTATGCCTCCATCCCATGGACAATTCCAGATTCCACTGAGAGGTTGAAAGGGTGAAGTGAAGTTTTTACCATTTTTGTAAATCTTGGGAGAAAAATTGCAGTGCATAGCCTGGTAAACAGGAAGTAATGTACTCTTTACTTTCAGCTGTGAATCCAAAAGTTTTCACCCACAAGGTAGAATGAAGTGTAGGTATACAGTTCTGCAAACAGTTTGTAGCTCAGCTGCTAATTCTGTCAATTCCAGAAATTGAATTGATTGTGGGTACTGTTCTTATTTTTCTAACAGAAGCAAATGTAAAATCCTTGTGTAGAAAAATAGGATCTCTCAAAGTCTCAAATCATCTGCAATAGTTTCACTTCTCTCTCTTTCACACACACACACACACACACACACACACACACACACACACGCCAGGTACATAAGGGGAAAAGACAATATAACAAAAATAAACAAGACAGTCAGATATAGACCAATGAGTATTGGTCCTGGAAAAACTTTCTCATACACATCCAAGTTAGTCTGCTTTATGGGGAACACAATCACAATTAATAGTTCCACAAAGGACCAGAGAAATCTGATATGAAGATGAGATTTTGTCACTGGAATGTGTGCTGCCTGGCAGGCAATTAAGGAGCCATCGCTGGAACCTATGGAACAAGGTAGTTTATGACTATAATTTTTTTCCCAGTGGTAGTGAACTGAGATAGCGTAATAGTGGAAGAAAAAATGCTCTAGAAGGTGGATTGTAATAAGTGTTTGGGAATTATGTGAGCATAGAAAATAAAAGAACAGGAAAATGAGATAGTTCTTGCTAAGGGCAATTCATGCTTTGAGAAACACCATGATGGGCTGAGAATGATTTAGCTGTTGAAGCCTAAGGACTATGGGTGATGGTCTCCTGGTAGCATATGGAGAAGAGTTCATCTCCTGCAGCCACAAAGCAGAGAAAGTTAAAAATCAGAACTAAAATTTAATATCAAAACTCTAGAAAGCCGAAAATGTTTAAAAAATGAAATCTATCGAGACAGCTATACCAAGGACAAGAATCTGGGAAAAGATGAAACCTTTTAAGGCTTGAGTGCAAAGATTCATTAATTTTAATTCCTCAGATTATCTGGATCATTTGAGCTTGCAGAAATGACAAATTCATCAGTCCTCTCAATCAACCAAATACTTAGAAGATAAATGAAATTTATGTATATAAGAAATCAGATTTCTGTGAGGAGTCATCTCTTCTATAGAAACTAAATAGAATATTAAAATATATATCTTTAAACACATACTCCTAATTAAAGTTGTAAAATAGTTCACATTGAGAGCTCCTGATTAAAGTTGTAAAATATTTCACATTTCACATGGGAAACAGGCATTGAAGAAGACAACAGTGGATTTATATCACCAGTCACTCCAGGCCATACACTTATTGGCTAAAATGGCAGGCACAGTTGTCAACAGATTATGTATTTTGTTTGTTTGTTTTGTTTTGTTTCATCTCCCACTACTTCTACATTTTAGCAAGTACATATAATTGAACTTTGGTTACATAAAGGATACATTCTGTAGGGATGTTTCTCAGAATGCATTCTGATATTATGATGAAGTTTTACTTCTCCTAATGTTTGTAAATATTGGTGATTTGGGGAGAACTTAACTCCCTTGTAAATGTACCTATGTTTCTGTGTGTCCCAATAGAATGTAGAAATGCAACAACCTAGATTTTCTTACGGCCGTAAGTCTGGCAGGCAACCTGGCTCCACAAATGCGGCATATTCACAGGGGACAACAATACAAAATGTCTTGAATCTGTGCTGGTGAAGGTGAGCAGAAGCACCCTGCCTTTGAAAGCAACTGTGAAAAAAGCTTCTAGAATCCAGAGCCAAAAAGTCAGCAGGCAAGATGTGGCACCTGTATCCCTTAATATTCTTTTTATAAAAGTGTTACTGTATAATCTATTGTTTGCACCTCACAGCAGTGACAGAAATAATCCTTCTTGGCACCCTGGTGCTTACCAAGGCTGCGGTTTTACACTGATTGTACTGAAAAAGGCGGAGTAAACCTACCCCATATACACCGCAGCCTGGGTCCTTCGCCTGCTCTATTTTGTGATTGCAGGGATATGAAAAAAAAAAAGAAAAAGAAATAATCCTTCTCTTATTTCATTAATATATTTCTTGAATTGCTTAGCAAATGCAATGTCTTATATGGGTCTCCACTTTTGGTTTGAATACCAGATGAAAATACATACTTAAAGTATCTGCTGACTAAAAAGGCATCTGTGGTCAACTGTGGTCAACAAATACATTTGTTGCTATTTAAATTAGCAATGAAATAGACTTAAAAGTTAGTTTCTGTGGTCATATTAGGAAGGCTTTAAAAGCTATTAGTCACATGTGGCTAGCGGCTATAGTACTTCACAATGCAAATATAGAACATCTCCATCAATGAAGGGAGGTCTGTTGATAGTGTTGCTAGACAACTTACCTAGGACATGCGTGACTGCCTTTAGATTAGAGAAGCCTTTCTTAATGGATTGATTGATTCTATTAACAGTTTCAAGTTATGGCCTTGATACTATGTGATATTATAGTCATCCTTCACTCCATTATTCTATTTGATTTTGCTATTAAGGTTACAAGGGGATCAAATTAGAAACAGAGCTCACTTCATTTTAGACTAACAGAAATCAAATTTCATTAGCACTCATTATACTAAACATTGAAGGCTTCCTCCCTGCTCCCTCCTCATGAATGATATTAAACTCTCTTAGTAAAATCTAAAGGCTGACGCTAACAGACTTGATCTTTTCGCAAAATACATTTGGCTTATGTCTGAGTGTTCATTTTGGTTCAATGATGCCTGAAAGGCAACATGGGAAGAGGGCATTTACTGTATTTGCCGCCTAGCGAACCCATCTCCTCCTTTTGCTAAGAGTCTTACAGTTTTTCAAATATTCCCTGTTTTACACAACCTTGGTACTTCTGTAAATCAAGGTGACCCACCCACCCTCCTTCCCCTGGCCTAGAGTTTGGGTTTGGAAACAAGGCAGCCAATTGCTTTCTGCTGCAGAACATAGTACAAAGAGCAAAATTAAATGGAAGGAACACATTCCAACAGCAGTTACCCAAACAAGTCCTCACAGGTCCCTCTTTCCTAGATCCCAGAGCTGTCCTCATTTTGTACTTCCTGACATTTAATTGTTTCTCCTTTATTTCTTTCAATGTGTATCTTTCTTCTAGCTTATAATGATCTGCTTAACTTTGTTTTTAAGATGGCCAGTTAGTGTTTTATTTTTTTAATATAATTTATTGATCTTTATACAGAGAGGAAGAGAGAGGGGTTGAGAGCTAGAAACATCAATGAGAGAGAAACATCCATCAGCTGCCTCCTGCACATGCCCATTGGGGATGTACCTGCAACCAAGATACATGCCCTTGACTGAAATCGGACGTGGGAGCTTTCAGTGCACAGGCTGATGCTTATCCACTGAGCCAAACCGGTTAGGGCCGGCCAGCTAGTTTTTGAGAAAGTATTTAAGGCTGGAGGGAGTCCTAAATATTGATGAAAATCCATATTGGGATCTTCTTGGGATCTCTACTGGACATTCTGAAATGTCATTTATGCCCCCTTGCCCTCTGCCCTAGTAACTTCTCACACTGTTAATCGGTATTTTCTCACCTATCATAATTCCCGTGGGTCTTTGAATTCAGTTCCTAGGAATGATTTAACTACAACAAAGCCTCCTCCTGCCAGAATATTGCTTTAATACCCCCCAACAAATGTTAACTCTAATTAAAATTAAATGCTCACTTGTTTGTGCTATGAGAGATGTTGGCAAATAGAAGGGAAATGAAAGAACTCCTATGTTAGAAAAATTTAAACTTGTCAAATACAATACACTTTTATTTTTTTTTAAACCATATGTGATCCATTTGTCGAAAACATATATTTAACTCTTATTTTCTGTGTTAACATATGGTCTGATAGCATTGTTAGACAGTTGATAATATATTTTCCTGAACCATCTTAAGATCATCATTATATAAGATATAAATTACTCTAAAACTATTGGTTTAAACCAGTAATTTTCAACCAGTTTGCCTCAATAATTTTTAAAATATGTAAAAAGACATTATGAAAAACTTGGTAAGCTAACAATTCCACAAATGTAAAGGGCTTAGAGCTTTAAAAATTGCTAATGTAAAATAATACCAAGCAAAGAGACATTTATTTTGATAAATACAAGTATTTGTTATACTGAGATTTAACCTCAGGGTACAGGAGACAGGTTAAAGTTTGATTTAAATTCACACATCCATCCTAAAAGGTTTACAAAGTGCACCTTCTATTTATTCATACATGCACACTGGTCTGTTTCAATATTTGAATATAAATTAATAAGTGAAAAGCATCTGTGTATGTAAATTCCAGCAAAATCACATCTAAAAATCTCCACTATCAGACCACCTTACAAAAGAAAGAGGATTTGAATTCTACATATTAAGTGTTTGGCAGAAGTAAGTGTCACAGTAAAACACATGCTATGAATGTCAGCCATTAAATGAAAACAGCTAACAGAAAAAGCCACTCATTAATCTGTTTACACAGTGTGTTCTCATCTTCCTGTTTTATAAGAGATATTTTAGGAATATTTGAAAGGAAAAAAATTTAAGCACCTAAAATTAATAAAGTATTTCAAACGTTTTTATAGCTACACATTATATGAATTTGATTAGTTATTTTTTAAATATAATATATATATGTATATACATATATATATTATTGATTTTTTTACAGAGAGGAAGGGAGAGAGAGAGTTAGAAACATCGATGAGAGGGAAACATCTATCAGCTGCATCCTGCACACTCCCTACTGGGGATGTGCCCACAACCAAGGTACATGCCCTTGACCTGATCAAACATGGGAACCTGGAGTCTGAAGACCAAGGCTTTATCCACTGAGCCAAACCGGTTTGGGCTAAGCAGTTATTTTTATTTGCCAGCTACACTCAAAGCTTAACCATGTTTATTTAGAAGATATTTTAAATATACATTCTTAAGCAAACTCTATAATTTAAGCATTTTTCAATAATTAAATATTTACATCCCAAAATAAATAAACTAGCCCTTGTATTATTACCTTATTCATAATGTATAATACAGTTAAGCTTAGGAATATTGTGTTAGAAGGAGAAATGAGATCTAAATGATCCATGTATTACAAACAAACTACAAATGTACACAAGCATTCACTTCTCCTAATCTGTAGGTTTTTCTGATAAATTAGAACTGGTCTTAATTTCTCATCTTCACAAAGTAGATATATGCCCTGACACTTAGCTGCTAGCTTGTGTCATCAATCATCCACATCTGCAGATGATTTTCAGTATCACATTAGGAAAGGAGAGATCTAGGTAAACATTTCAACTTGAGTGCTTTGGAGGTGGCAGAGATGACTGTCATGTTGTCACATGGAAACATGTTGCTTCTAGCACTTCTTGATTCTTCTATAAATATATTAGATCATTACTAGTAGGTCAATAACTTGCCCTTCTCACCTGTGATTAGAAACACTATTTTTTCAAAGTTTCTTATTGATTATTTCTAGCTGTTTTTATACCATTCAAAAACAAAGAGAAAATATAATTTAATACTGCTGCCAAAATAATCTATGGAAGAAAAACAACCCCAGCTGTACCATACAATAAGAAAAAGTTGATTTCTTATGTAGCCAGTGTTATAATTGTGTAAAAGCCAATTGTAATTCTGCAATCTATTCCTTAACACCTGATGCTTAACACTTCAACAAAGTCAAGCCCAGATGAGCTGGCATTCTTCATATTTTTACAAATACATTACTGTCATAATCATTACAGAGTAAAAAAAAATCAATTGATCATAAACTGACATTGGCATCTGGAGTGAATGAGATCACATAAATGTATTATATTATGAAACTAAAGACCAAGAAGAAACAAGTATTACAAATTTTAAATATATATTTCTCCAAAAATAACCCCCCTCGCAGAGGCATATTTCTTTGCTATAATCACACACACACACACACACACACACATACACACACTAATATTAGTAGCAAACCCTACATACTTACAGTCACTGATGATTAATTATTCCAAAAGTGTTACCCACTAAGTCTCAGAGACCATTATTTTCATTTCAGTTCCACTAGTAGGCAAAATCTAAATGTCAAAATTTAGCAATATATTAGAAACCAATGCTCTTGAAATCTTAGGTAAATCATTATTAGGGGTTTATTAGTTTTAGCATATGACATTTACTCATTTTTTTCATACTAGTTTTATTTTGTATTAATTACCTCCTGCTTTGAGATAATCTATTTAACAATTTTTTAAATGTGCTTTTCTCATAGAGGTTTCCTTATACCCAAGAATTACTTTTGTAATATGTCCTCTAAGGCAAATGGACTGTATCATATCAAATTATTATTAACAATGTATTATTAACCCTGAAGGCAACCTAGAGCAAAATATATTCTTACTATGTGGGAAATATATAGATGTTCCTACCTATTAAAGAAATACATCATTTAACCTATTGAGAATCAAGCAAGATAAATGCCTTAAAGACTTGTGCTCTTCTGTAGGTGACCCTAACAATAT
>PVJN01008729.1:0-18631 GCA_004026805.1 Lasiurus borealis
GTTGTCATATGAAGACTGTTACCCATGCTACACCACGATTCAAGACAAAATTTCATTTATTTGTAATTAGAAATAAATATTTCACAATATATAATTACATATTGTTTTTGTGATTAATCCCTATGCTTTAATTATGTTCAATTTGTAACAATGAAAATACATCCTGCATATCAGATATTTACATTACAGTTCATAACAGGAGCAAAATTACAGTTATGAAGCAGCAACGGAAATAATTTTATGGTTGGGGTCACCACCACATGAGGAGCTGTCTTAAAGGGTCTCTGCATTAGGAAGATTGAGAACCACTGAAGTAGAGGATTTAACACCTGGTAAGAACCGGAGTAGATAAGGTGCAAGCTCTCTGCTCGGTGTCTCCTGCACTGGAAAAAGCAATGGCCCATCGCAGGGAAAGTTGAAACGCCAGACAATAGAGTCGAAGTGGCAAACAAAGAAGAGATTTTTAAAAAATCAGGAAAGTGCCGAGACCGGTTTGGCTCAGTGGATAGAGCGTCGGCCTGCGGACTGAAAGGCCCCGGGTTCCTCGGTTTTGGGAACATTCCCAGTAGGGGGTGTGCAGGAGGCAGCTAATCGATGTCTCTCTCTCATCGATGTTTCTAACTCTCTATCCCTCTCCCTTCCTCTCTGTGAAAAATCAATAAAATATATTTTAAAAAATTGAAAAGTCAGGAAAGTGAGCATGCTGGAGTGAACATACTTCTATTTTGGTTTGTTTTGGGGAGGGACCTTGCGTGTCCCAGCCCACCCTGGCCTGGCCACCCCAATGGCCCTGGAGATGTACACTGTTACTGTATTGACTGCTGCTCGGGCCTGCTCCCCCACTACCCCCAAAAAAAATTACCAGCCACACCGACCTGAAAATTTGATGTCCCATAGTAAGAGAAGACCCACTGGACCTATTTCTTAAGACCAAAGACCTACCAGAAAATGATGCTCCACAGGAGAGACCATAATTCATAGGACGCATCATTCACCAAGGCCGCGGAGAAAGCCTGGTGAGAGGGCACCAGCGTCACTCAGAAGCTCGGTGGTGGTTCTCTTCTGGGCTAAGGTTAGGAAAGACCTTGGCTCCCTGGCAGCCCTGGGGCTGCTAATACCCACAGCAATGGCAGTCAGGTGCCAGTGGGTTACAATTATGCTAAGGACCCGCCCATCTGAGTGGCAGCATAGAGATCCTCACCTGCAGACAATGATAGAGATGCTTAACAGAACACAACATCCTGGAGGAGAGTGGATTGACTTGCCAACAAAGGAACTAGATATACATAATCCAAAGAAACCAAGAAGGGATGATAAACATTCAAAACCCCTTACTTCGTTTTTGGACTCGAGCTAGTTATCAAAGTGAGGATCTGTGGGTTAGAGACCCAATTCTCAGATGCTCCTGGGAAAGGCCCTCTAACACCCAGGCCATGAAAGACTAATGGCTTTCCCAGTTCCTCCTTAAAGGAACATGCAGCCATTTATCTGTGTGATGGTACACTGAGAGAAGGGGAATACCCTAACGTTCAGAAGACATTTGGCTTGAGGTCCAGGGTGACATTGACACATAAAGACCCAAAGTGTCTCTGCTGTGCATCTTGTAGAATGGGGGCTTTGAGGAGCTATTTAATAGATGGGATCCTGCCAAGACTGGTTTGGCTCAGTGGATAAGAGCGTCGGCCTGCAGACTGAAACGTCCCAGGTTCGATTCCGGTCAAGGGCATGTATCCTGGTTGCGGGCACATCTCCACTGTGGGGCATGCAGGAGGCGACTGATGGATGTCTCTCTCTCATCGATGTTTCTGACTTTCTATCTCTCTCCCTTCCTCTCTGTAAAAAATCAATAAAAATATATTTTAAAAAAATAGATGGGATCCTGACCAAAGTTTGACATACAGTGAATGGGTCCACCCAGCCAGCGGTTATTTCTTCTATCCCCAAATATATTTTTGGAATTGACATACAGGGACACATTGGTTCCTTAATATAAAGCCAATGAAAGGTCTTTGAAAGTGCCTGTGTGCACACTGAACCTAAAGAGTAAATCAAAAGCAGTATCACATCCTGAAAAGATGGCGGAGATTAATGCCTCTTGTAAAGATCTAAAGGATGCAGGGTAAAAGTCATAGTTCCACTTAATATCCCCGTTTAATTCATGAGTCTGGACCCTGCAGAAAACAGGTAATTCCTGAAGAATGACTGTAATCATTACATGTAAAACCCGATCCCAGCTGCCAAGCAGACATGGTATCATTGCTGGAGCAGATTCACATGACCTCTGCTCCGTGGTATGTGGCCACTGATATAATGGACACGCTTCGATCCAAATCAGGAAGGAGGATTACGAAGTCTGCACACACAGGTAATGAACAAGAATATATATATAGTTTTGCCAATATTGTCCTCGGTTATGATTTTATCCCGAGAGATATGGACCCTGCAGACATACCACAGAACATCATATTAACCCATTACATCAATGACATCACACTGATCAACCAATACGAGCAAGAAGTGGAGCACACTGAAGTCTCCCCTTGAGAAACGTGAGTTCCAGACCATAGGGATAAACCTGGCGGAGAAATAGGCCTCTGTCGTTTTGATCATTTTATTAAGGTTCTACTAGTTAGCAGTGCCATGATGCCCTCCTCCAAAGCGGAAGACAAAATGGCTTCATTTCATTCCCTTTTAGGGTTCTGGAGTCAACACATTCGGACACTGAGAAATACTGTTCCAGTCCATCTGTGGGTGTCATGGAAGGCTCCTGGCTGTGAATGGGTGGTCGCAAGAAAGAGCTCTGCAGCCCAGTCACTTGGATTCATATCATCCCGAAGACCCTCCAGTGCTGGAGGCATCAGGGGAGTGGGGGGAGTTTTAGCGTGGATTTATGGCGAGCCCCAGCGAGAGGATCACAGGGCTCCGGGGTTTGGAGCGAGGCCATGACATCTGCAGTGGAGAGTTACGCACCGTTAGAAAAACAACCTCTGGCATGCTACTAGGCTCTGTTGATGATGGGATGCTAGAACATATGGACACCAAGTGACCAGCATCTGGAGCTGTCCTGTGGGACCACCAAGTCAAAAGGCAGACCGAGCACGAGCCATGAGAATATGAAAACGGTACCTCCAGGACCAAGCATGAGCAGGCCATGAGGGCGCATGTTAAGGGGCAGGAGCAGCCATGCAGACTCCCATGGCACCACCGCAGTTGCATCAATGCCTTTATCTCAGTTCACAGTGATGGGCCAGCAGGGACGACTGTCTCCTCACCTTAAAGAACATGAAGACTAAGCTTGGACTTGGGGTGGATATACCTGGTAAACGGGTTAAAATAAAAAATTCTCAGAAGCTACATCACGGCCCCACTTAGTAGTGGTATTGAAAGACAGGAGCAGCCGAGACCAGTTTGGCTCAGTGGATAGAGCGTCGGCCTGTGGACTAAAAGGTCCCAGGTTTGATTCCAGTCAGGGGCATGTACCTTGGTTGCAGGCAGATCTCCAATGTGGGGCGTGCAGGAGGCGGCTGATCAATGTCTCTCTCTCATCGATGTTTCTGACTTTCTATCCCTCTCTCTTCCTCTCTGTAAAAAATCAATAAAATATATTTTTTAAAAAAAGACAGGAGCAAATAAAAATTCCTCATAATGGCTAGAGCTTAAGGTGGTGAACCTGGTTTATATAAATAGAATAGTGTTGTCCAATGAAAATACATTATGAGCCACAAATGGGAGCCACATAAATACTTTTAAATTTCCTAGTAGCCACATTTAAAACATATTTCTCTAACCCAATCTATCTAAAGATGCTATCATGTAGCATGTAATCAACATTAAAAATAACGAGATCCTTTATTCATTTTCTATATCTGGTTTGTATTTACAATATATCTCAATTAGAACAGTCACATTTCAAGATCACAACAGCACTATGTGAATAGCGGTGACATTATCAGACAGTGTAGCATTACTATATACAGAGACAGAGGGGCAGCCGCGGTCTCTAGGGACTGGAAGGGAAAGGACTGGAACGTTGGAAGCAGGAAAGTCTGGAGTAGAGGCATGTGAGTAAGCATATGGAAAATGGGCACAAAGGGAAAAGATCTTGGCATTAGTGCCAACCAGAAACTACCCACCATTGAAGAGGCACTAAACACGTATGTAGACAAAGGTCTTGATCATTTGATGTTAGCCAGCCTTTGTCTGCAACCACCCAGCTGTGACACAATAAGCACAGGAGCCAGCTGGCCACAATGGTAGAGAGGAAGGCCGTGAATGTGCCCAAAGACTACAACTCTCATTGTCAAGGTTAATCAAGCTCCTGTCACCTCAGAATGATGGTGCTCTTCCTAGAGAAGTCCTACCTACCACCGGGTGGCAAATTAATTACGTGTGGCCCTTTCTTTTCTCAAAGAGCCAGTGGTTCATGTTCACAGGAGTAAATACCTAATACCAATACAGAATGGCCTTTCTTGTCTGATCTCTGTACCATGCAATACAGCACTAACCTCTGTCTTCGAAGTCTACTCGCAGCACGTAAGAGGCCAGAGTCTGAGAGAAGCTGCTTTTAAATATGTAAGAAAAGAGGACCAGCCAAAACCGGTTTGGCTCAGTGGATAAAGCATCAGCCTGGAGACTGAGGGTCCCAGGTTCGATTCCAGTTAGGGGCATGTTGCGGGCACATCCCCAGTAAGGGGCGTGCAGGAGGCGATTGATCGATGTCTCTCTCATCGATGTTTCTAACTTTCTATCCCTCTCCCTTCTTCTCTGTAAAAAAATCAATAAAAATATTTTTTTTAAAAAAAAGAAAGAAAAGAGGAACAGACAAGCACAAAGCATGTGGACAGAGATGCACCCCTCAGAATCTTTTTAAAGAAAGGACGCTGACAGCAACAAGGAGCATGGTCAGCTGGTATACCCCTGATTATACAATCTCACAGCAGTCCCCAGTCAATGACTGAAATGTTGGTGAGTCTCCTACAGTGATCTTTTATGCAAAATAGTAGCTGGAGCTTTAAAAGGATAGAAAGCCAGAAGTTCATCAAGTTTATTGAACAGGTGGTGTACACTATTTTTTTGCTTTCTTACTAATAATTGTTGGTTTAATAAATGTCTGTAAATGTTGAAGATTTTTGTCTGAAACTTGCTTGCGTTAAATCTGGAGGTAGTGATGGGGAAATAGCTAACATTTCCTCACTTTGAATTCTTCAGACTAATATTTCATACCCCCCACAAAAGTAAGAAGGATTGGAAAGATGAGCGGTTTGAAATACAGTGGTACCTCAAGATACGAGTTTAATTTGTTCCGTAACCTTGACGTGTGGAAAACTATGAGACACTCAAGTCTCAAATGTTGCTCGTATTTCAAAGCAAAAATCACTCGCTCGACGGCTTGTATCTCAAAAATCTCGTATGTTAGGGCACTCGTATCTCAAGGTACCACTGTATAAGTCTGCTGGCATCTACTACTATAAGTCCAGGATGACTGAAGAAGGAAGAATCCTTGGATATAAGAGTTTGACTAAAACCCAATAAATTGCATTGAAAAACATTAATGGCATTGGTTGGGGTTTTCTCTCTTTGAGTTTAGAGAATATTAAATGTTTTAAATAAAAGCATGTTGAAACCCATCTAGAAATATGAATTATGCAGTGAGATAATTTCAGAGAAATTTGCCAAATGTGAAAACATCATTTTTAACCAAATTGGTCTAAATTGGGTTAGTCTATTGGGGCAGTGTTTGCTGACTTTAAAATTTTATATAGTGTACAGATAATATAAGTATGTTCTGAGTACACTTGTAGAATAATTTTGATATCTAATTGGTGATCTTAAAGTTGATCCTTAAGAATAACTCAGTAAAAGGCCTTTTTATTCAGGAAAGAAATATTACAGAGCACAACTGCAAACTATCATAGATTACAAAAATAAATTTCTATAATTTTCTTTGGTGTCTAAGTAATGGGACATAGTTAACCTAGTGGGTTATACATACTTCAACTGGAGGGGCCCATTCAGTATCTCTGGCAGAGCCTAAATTACTGTAGTAATGCAGAGAACACTGTAATGATGGGCCATCTGCAAAGCAGTAACATCCTAGTTAAAATTTCTAGGGCTGTGAACAAGGAATATAGTAATAGGTGATTAACAAACTTATAGATGAAAGCTAAAAGTTTAGTTGAAACCGGTTTGGCTCAGTGGCTAGAGCATCGGCCTGTGGACTGAAGGGTCCCAGGTTCGATTCCGATCAGGGGCATGTACCTTAGTTGCGGGCACATCCCCAGTTGGGGGTGTGCAGGAGGCAGCTGATTGATGTCTCTCTCTCATCGATGTTTCTAGCTCTCTATCCCTCTCCCTTCCTCTCTGTAGAAAAATCAATAAAATATATTTTTTTAAAAAAGCTAAAAGTTTAAAGAGTATGTAATGAGCCAGCTAGAAGGTTCTCAAGAAACCAATTTTGAACAAAATTTTATCACAAGGTCTGAAAGCAAATGACTGATAAAATAAGCATAAAATATCACCAAGTACTTGATAAAATATCAAGTACTCATTTTTTTCATAACATCACATTTTTGGTAATGATTAGACATTTTAATAAAAGTCTAGACAATAGATAATTTGAAAATAAAAAGTGCTCACTATTACTAAGCCAAGGTTAAAAGGCATTGTGAGGTGTGCTGTACACTTATATGCGTGGTTTAATTAAACCCACCTTCAAATATGCGGCAATGAAGGTGGACTCTGAGAAACTGATTGGATACTATGAAGGCCCTCAATATTACATTGATGCTTAGCCTTTGATCATGAAAATGTTTGCGAAAGTCAATAAAACTCTATAGAAAGTTTTAAGCTTTTAAAGATGATTAGAGACAATTTAGTTTTCTGTTAATATCATGTATGTAGATGTATATACAGTGTGTGCATTTGTTATATTTATATTATGGTATATGTACTATATACTATATTTCTTATGTATCTGTTAATATGACATAGTATAGCATATGATAGGCAATATAGTAAGATGGTTATTGAGGGCTTTAGGACGAGGCAGCCTGAGTCCAGTCACAGCTCTGCCACTCACTAATTAGGTGACCTCGAGAAAGCACATTAACTCCCCTATCTCAACTGTCTCCACTCCATGCAGAGATAAGAATAATACTGACAGCATAAGGTTCTGATGGACATAATATCAATAAATTACTTAGTAGAAGGCTTTATAGGACACTAATTTTTTTAAATATATTTTATTGATTTTTTTACAGAAGGAAGAAGGATAGAGAGTTAGAAACATTGATAAGAGAGAAACATTGATCAGCTGCCTCCTGCATGCCCCCTACTGGGGATGTGCCCACAACCAAGATACATGCCCTTGACCAGAATCAAATGTGGGACCTTTCATTTCGCAGGCTGACGCTCTATCCACTGAGCCAAACCGGTTTCGGCAGGACACTAATTTCTTAATAAATGTTATATTAATATTGCTACTAATAATAAGCTGAGAACTTACTCCATGCAGAGCACAACATAGTACATGACATGAGAAGTGGATTTGGCTGATGGGGTCAAAGTGTTTTGAAAGTCAAGTCCGCAGGCTCTGCTTCCAGCAGCTCGTTTATCACACGGAACAATACAGAGGAGACGGGGATGGCCCACCATATAGTTGTCCCAGAATGCCATGAAGCCTCCTATATATGTCAGAATTCTCATGGGCTCAACTGCGAAGATGAAACAGAAACTAGACATTTTATTGTCTGTCTTAAAGACCAGAATATCAGACACAAGATTGAAAACAGAGGCAATCTGAACTACAGATACAACGGTGACTGGACAAGCTCTTCCGAAAGCACCCCCACGCCATTAACCATTCTCTTGGGACTAGAAATCAAATAAAGCACAATTGGCTGGCTCCCCGGGTTTGCTGTAAGTTGTGAGTGTGGATATTATTCTGAAAAATACACATTTTTTTGGCATCTGATAATCCCAAAAAAAAAAGTTGACGATGCAGCTTGGAAAAATAGATGTAAATGTAAATACTCCTGATTTTGAAGCTGGTAGAACGGTTTTGGCTAAACTTCAGTTTTGTTGCCCCGACGATGATGTGGCAATCCCTAACGCAATTTGCATTTTAGATCAAGAGTGTTTACAGCAGAAGCAGTTGTTCGGTTTGGACAAGCCTATTTGGATTTTGACACAGGAGATACGTTTCCTCCATCACTGCATAAAGAACACGGAACACAAACAAAAATTAATGAAGCTGTTATAGCTGTCCAGGCAATTACCGCCGATCCAAAGACAGGCCACAGGCCGGAAGGCATTGGAAGATGCTCATGGTAGAATTTCAGCTTTTCGTGTAGTAAAGTCAGAGCCTGCACACAGTTGGGGAATGCGTACGGAAATGCAATGTTAGTTTTTCAGGAAATGAACCCCATAAATTTGACCAGATATTTGCCATGGAGGGTTTTTTCCCCTCTAAGAACTATATGGGGGAGGGGGACAATTACTTAAATTGACAGGAGAAAAATGCTATGTATACAGAGATATTCACTTTAACTTCAACTACAAAAGCTAAAGCTGAAGAAAATTCAGTGCCCAACAGAGTTAAATGATTTAATTTTGGGACAGTAACAGCTCATTGAACTGCCCATAATGCAGCTGTGATCCGTTGTAAAATGCCAGCAATAAATTGAAAACAGTCTGCTGGACTATGTAATATGCCACTATATGCTCTAACCAGGAAGTCCTAGTTCTTCCACACATTCTCAATCGTAATTCTCAGAACAATGGTTTGGGACAGGTAACCTCACTTTAACATGTGAGGAAATGAGTTCAGAAAGACTTGGTGACATTATACACGTGCAAAAGGTCATACGGCTGGTCAGAGATGGAGCTTGAATTTCAGAGACTCCTGCCCACACACGATCCCAGGACACTTGTAAACTAAATGTGCTCTCCCTACACATTCTTTTTCCTTAACTTCCTTTTCCTGCTCCCTTAACCACCACATCCAAAGTCGAGGTGTCATCACCTTCCACTGCATCAGTCATCTCCTGAAATCATTCTTGTAGCTTTCCCTCCATCACTCTCCCACTTCACACTCCTCATGACCTCACTTCCGGGAAACTGGGATTGTTCTGTGTCTTGTTATGTTGACTCCACTCACTGCATGCCTTCAACCCGTTCTATGACTGTCTCATTATCTTCCAGCTGGACCCTTCTAGTGGCTCAGTTCCCTAAATCCGACCAGGTAAAATGATGGAGTCCCTTATTGATAGTTCAAACCCCAATGTCTTCTGTCCCCAATCAAACCTACCACTTTCTGTGCACATTCTAATCTTCAAGTAAAGTGGAAAAAGTCCTGTTTTATTTTTATATGCTTAGCCTATTTTTTCAACCTGGAATTCCTCATTTTACCTAATTCTCAGTCTCAGTTAAATGTAAATCCCCTTAGAAGACAGATTCAAAGGAATTGCAATTAAAAAGTCACAATGGGGGTCTCCAGATGAGGGATGATATTGTTTTTATTTTTTATACTCTAATTTGCATATAATGAGCATTTATTATTTTCATCATTTAAAAATTCTTATTTTAAAAAAATCTTATATGCATGAAAAAAAAACACATATTACTTGCCTACAGAGAGGTCCCAGATGTCTACTCATTCATTGTCATGTGAGCATGTGGTATGTAGAAGCAAGAAATGACTTTGAACACACAGTGAACTGAGTAGAAATCAAAGAGAAATAATTACGGAAGCCATCTCTGTGTTTTTAAAAGACCTCAATGAAACCTAAGGCATGCCACAGGCTATGTCTGCTGAGAGAGATTTGCTCTGGATACCACCATCACATCATTTTGTTGAGAGGCTCTGGAATGTGAGAGCAAAGAGCAACCGGCTTGTTTGCTTGTTGTTTGGAAGACCGCAGCATGGACTATCTATTGTGGTTAGAGGGCAGGTCTCAGAAAAGAATTTATTCTGGGCATACTGAGACTTGAGAGAATACCAAGTGAGATAGATTTGATTATTCCATTCCAAGCACAGAGAATAATCCAATTCAGTTTGCATTTCATAGAGTCAATAGAAAGGTGTTAGATGATCTCAGAAAGAGGATGGGGAGACATTAAAGAAATAATAGCCCAAAGCTATTCTTACTGTTGTGCCCTCCTGTGCACAAAGCAGGAAAATTTGCCTAATTGACAGTAGGTTAAATTCACAACTGCACATGCAGAATGGGCAATACCACATCTGGCTATCCAAAAAATCCTAGCTATTAGAAGTCACAACTAAGATTGAAGAGCATAGTCAAGGGTAAGTGTGAAAGGATCGATCAAAGGAGAGGCCACTTGAGCTTCAGTATCAAAGCACAGAGCTCTAGGCTGTGGAAACAAGGACTGCCACTTTCATTCCATGCCAGTGAGGATCATGGGTTTTTCTCACCGGTACTTATTTGAAAGACATATATGAAAAAAGAGGCATTTTTGCATAGGCGCATACACAGCGTAGCAGAGAAGAATTATATTACAATGTGTTATATTCCATGAGGTTGTATCTGAAATTTTTCATTTTGTTCTCTCCACTGGTCATGGGATCAGTAGAAAGTAGAAATATCTAATTCTATTCAGATAACCAGTAATTGCATGTAAAAGCTAAAATTATAAAGTTTATAAAATAAAACATAGGAGAGAACTCTTCAGGACCCTGAAGCCTAGAAAAACATATTAGACAGGACACAAATAACACTAACCATAAGGATCCACTGAATTTGACCAAATTTTAAAACTACTGCCCCAAAATTACCATTAACAAAATGGAATGGCAAGCTAGATACTGGGGAAAATATGTGTAATAGATATATTTGTAAAAGAACTCATAAATTAATAACATAAAGAAAAACTCAATTATTTTAAAATGGCAAAAGCTTGAACCGACGATCACAGAAAAACAAATGAATGAGTGACCAATAAACATACACAAAGGTGTTCAACATCATTAGTGCTGAGGGGAATGCCAACCAACCCGCAAAATTAAGAGCGACAATACCAGATTTGGACAAAATTGTGGAGCAATTAAAATATTCATATATTTTCGGGCTGGTATTGTTCAGTGGTTGAGCATTGACCCATGAACCAAGAGGTCGCTTATTCAATTCTAGGTCAAGGCACATGCCTGGGTTTCAGTCTCAATCCCCAGTAGGGGGAATGCAGGAGGCAACTGGTTAATGTTCTACTCTCACATCACATTGATGTTTTAATCTCTCTCTCCCTTCTTTCTTGCCCTTCCTCTCTCTTTAAAAGTCAATAACATCATATTTTTAAAATATATTCACATATTGCATAAAAGGGTATTTGGGGAAACTACCTATCTGTCTAAGAACAGTAAGCAGCATCCACCTTATGCCTCTAACGATTCCACTGCCAGATATGTTCCCAAGATCAGTAAATGCACAGACAACAAAAATCCTGAACCACAATGTTCACGGCAGCTTTATTCATGATAACCCCAAACTCAGAACAACACAGATGTTCACCCGTAGGAGAATGAAGAAACACAAAATGGTATAATTCATTCAAAGAAATATCACACAGAAATAAAAAGGAGCAAACTACTAACCCAACTGCAACTTAAAGAATCGCAAAATACTATTTTGTTGAGCAGAAACCAGCCACGATAGAGAATGTACTGTATGATTTCATTGATAGGAACTTGAAACAAGCAAAGCTAATCCATGATGACAAAGATCAGAGTAGTGGTTGCCTCCAGGGGGGGTGAGGATTGTGGACTGACTGCTAAGAGGCCCAAGGAAACGTTTTGTGGTCATGAAAATGTCTTATTTCTTGATTTGGTTGATGAAATCATGAGTGCATATACAGTGGTACTTCGAGATACGAGTTTAATTCGTTCCGTCACCTTGAGGCGTGGGAAACTATGAGACGCTCCAGTCGCAGTAAACTGGTAGGACGTGTGCAGCCGACCGATCCACGCGATGACTCCTATCTCAACTGTTGCTCATATTTCAAAGCAAAAATCGCTCGCTCGACAGCTCGTATCTCAAAAATCTCGTATGTTAGGGCACTCATATCTCGAGGTACCACTGTATAAGGTCTCCCCCCAAAAAATGTATACACACTTTAACAGCTGATAGCTTAATTCTGAAAATGAAATGTACTTTAATAAGCACTGCCTCTATAATTATTCAAAGTGTGTATATACATTTATTGGAACACCCTATATTTCTAAAGAATTCAAACTATATAAAGTCTGCGCATTTGACTGTAGGAAAATCATCCCCAATCAAAAAGTTAATTAGTAAAAAAAAGACCTGAACAATGAACATGAAGTAAATCAATGTAAAAAAAAAAAAAAAGCTAAAATAACAAAAATGCCTTTCAAAGCTATGTTCTCGGCGAGAATGATAAAGAATAGACATGCTTTCTTAGTCGGCCTATTTCTACCTGCTCATTATTTCTTGAACTTGGCCAAGTTGAATGACTGCACGATGGAACAAACATTAGCGAGAGGGAGTTGAAGCTCAAGGGAACTGACTCTTAAGCCCTGGCTTTGCCACTGACTGGTTTCGTGATCTTGGGCAAGTCCCTTCCCCGAGAGGGATCTCTGCTTCCTCGTCGGTAATACGAGAGCCAGACTTCATAATTTTTTTCAACTCGAACTTTCTGCACGTAACTCTAAATGTGAGCTCTGCAGCTTAATACGAAGAACAACACCCAGAGTCTACGGTGACATAATGAAAACATTTGGCACCATCAGCAGACCCTGAAGTCTGGCAGATATTTCACAACGTGGGGCTGCCAAGAAAAGCTTACCAAGGTCATAAGCCCATCCCACAATGATATATTGGTCACGCTAGTGTTGACAACATCTCATACGATCCCCTCCCAATTGCTGGTGAAGTAAAGCAAAGCTATGAATGGGGTCCAGGGATACCTAATTCTTTGTGTGCAACCCTGTTAGATTCGAGAAAAGACTTGGAAGCTGATCGTAAGATCTGTTCCCAGTCTTTTGAAAACCTTTTTAACTTATCAGACCAAGCACTCAAGAAGGAACAAACAAGCAAAGTCCTAAATGAAGCATTCCTGTGGGTTTAGAAAGTTATAATACCATTAGACAAACTCCATTTTTTTTAGGGTAGCCAGGTTTAATTTCCAATAATACTAATAGATTTAAGTGTCATAAGGGACCCTATAAAGATTCTGATTTTTTCCTTCTCATTTACCGGACACGTTTTCTACAGTTTGAAGAAGGGGTAGCTAGCCCACCCCCCAAATTATGTGAAATCAAAATAAAGGTACACTGCATTCTGTAGAAAAGATACTGATTTATTCAGACCTCTACGCATCCTTTAGTAGATTCCAAGAACAATTGAGCATTTTTGGGTAGCCTACACTGCTCATCATTCAATGCTTACAGCCATTGAGTCAACAGAATGACAAGACTTTTTCTTTCCTAAGGCATTCAGAGTTCATGACTAAAAGATAAAGAACATTTTTAAAGCAAATCCAAAAGTGATTTCATAAAGGGCACAGAACAGGATTTCATATCTTGCTGCTAATCACATACATTCATCCCGGAGGTATCCTGAATGTAATAAATAAATACATATATCATTTTCTGCAAGGCTTGTTTATCCGTTCATTTGTTTGTCTTTGTGGTGAAAACAGCTTTCATTTTCTGGACTATACCCTCACTTCCCGCTAATAAAAATGACTCCAAATGTATGAGAAGGAATTAGAGAGTGGAAAAACTGAAGACAAACATTTGATCAAATTTCAACGTTGTGGTGCAGAAATGATGGACACAAAAGTAGATCAAAACATGCCAAGTAAATTGTTGGCTCTCGAAGCAGGGTGTACCTCAGATTAATTTATACATGAGTGTAGTTACTAAACAATGGAAATGATTAATGAGAAAAAAAAGATATTTGGGGATCTTTTCATAACTAGCCTTAAAGAAGAGTGAATTCACACCAAATACTATTCCAATTTCATATGGCAAAAGTATGGAATTAATTAGAGAGGCACCTTAGGAAGATGTTTCTAAGTACACCCAGTTTTGTTGTCTACGTGTTACATGGAACTTTTTTTGGATCACTAACTTCAGAGCCTCTTTTGAAAATATATGTTGCTTTATTCAAAACATGTATGAAAAACCTCACTCAAGCAGGAACTTAGCAAAGCAAATTTCCTTAAGGACTATTTCTTCAAATAGGTTTTCAATATCTTGCTCTCCCTCTTCTTCTGGCACCCCCATAATTCAGGTATTGGTATGCTTAAAGTTGTCCCAGAGGGCCCAGTGGCTCAGTATCTTTACACTATCTTCATATTTTTGGATTCTTTTTTCTTTTCTGGTGTTTTTTGCTTCCTCATATTTCAAATCTTTGACTTGATTCTTGGGATCCTTTCATCTACTGTTGAATCTCTCCATATTCTTTATTTCAGTCAGTGTATGCTTAATTTCTGATTGGTCCTTTTCCATATCCTTAAAGGTCTCACTAAATTTCTCAGAGGTTTCTAGAAGATTCTTGAGTAACCTTAT
Source organism: Lasiurus borealis (assembly GCA_004026805.1). NCBI lineage: Eukaryota > Metazoa > Chordata > Mammalia > Chiroptera > Vespertilionidae > Lasiurus > Lasiurus borealis. Next base: position 14,546 of record PVJN01008729.1, read on the forward strand.
AACCGTGGTTTAAACTCTATATCCAGTATTTTGCTTTCATTCATTTCTTTCATTTGTGACTTCTTTGTCTCTGCATTTTGGCTCCTTCCCTGTGTTTGTTTCTATGTACTGGGTAGCTGTTAAGTCTCCTTGAGTTCATAGAGTAGCCTCGTGTGGTAGGTGTCCCATAGGGCCCAGTGGCTCAGTCTTTCCAGTCACCTGAGGTGGATGCTCTTGGGTCACTTCTTTGTGGGCTGTGTGTACAGTCTTGTAGTTAACCCTTGATTGCTATTGGTATCACTTGGAGGAATTGACCTCCAGGCCAATTGGCTGTGGTGACCAGCTATGCCTACACTGGAAGATCTGTTGCACAAGAAACACCCTTAAGAGGCAGGACTTGCTTCAGTGGGGCTTTGATGCTCACTGAGTCTGCCCCTTGAGTGTGTCACTTATGGATGTGAAGAGTTGTAATCCAATATGGTCTCACACTGACCACTGGGTACATTGGCTCTTGGATCTCCAAGGAGGTGCAAGGTCAGCCACTGTCTGAGTCCACCCAGCAGGAACTACAGAGACATCTCCAGATTTCTCCTCTTTGTATGGGGTTTGGAAGTGCACAGATGAGGTCCAACTGTGAAGCAAGATTGGCTGCTGCTGATGCTGGGCCTTGAGCCTTCTTTTGGAAGCACTGGGGCTCTCTAACCCAGCTACAATTTGACATGTTTTAGGCAGAGAAAGGACAGGCCATTCATATGCAAAAGCCGACACCCACAACTTGGGTGGTGTTGTAAATTGGGTGGGGTGATGTCTCTGGGAATCACCAGGGTGGAGTAAACAGCAATGGCTGCAAGTCAGCCCTGCACCAGAGAGGTCTCTGGGTCTCTGTGCCCCACACCACCATGCAGGAACAACGATCAGTCTGAGCACCTCTGAGAGAAAGCTACCTTCGTGTTCCTATTCTAATGCCGGACAGCCTAGTTTATCCCCATATGTTTCTGGGTCCCCTGAGTCTCACCTGGAACTGGAGTTCAGAGCAAGCAGGAGATTATATCTCCCTCCTAATTAAAAGAGCAGCCCATCCAGGTGCCAGCACTTTCCATGCCTCTACACCTCTTACCAGTCTCACAGTGCTTTCTGCACCTCTCTGGTTGTGGAACTTTCACTTATCCAGCTTTCCCACAGCTCTGGGTGGTAGCTGTTCTGCCTTTTAGCTGTAATTTTGATATGTTTGTGTGAGGCAACAAGTAAGGTGTTTACCTATGCCACCATCTTGGTTCTCATCATTGATGTTTCTGTCTCTCACTCTCCCTTCTCTGAAATCAATAAAAGTAATATTTTTTTAAAAGTCTGAGCCAAATAAATTCTACCTGAATGCGTGAAAATAGTTTCCTTACACTCTTACTAATCTGTGTATAGAAATTCTTTTTAATGTTTTCTGATATGCTCTGATGTGTAAAAAATTATTTGTCATTATGTCTTTAATTTAAAGATTAATTCTAGTGATTGAACAAATTATCTTATAAAAGACTAGAGGCCCAGTGCACAAAGTTCGTGCACTCATGGGGGTCCCTCAGCCGGGCCTGTGCCCCCTGGCAGTCCGGAAGCCCGCAGCTATAAAAGCAAGAGAGGCTCCTGCCACCAGCGCTGTGTTTCGCAGCCGTGAGCCCAGCTTCTGGTTAAATGGAGCTCCCGCTGTGGGAGCACACTGACCACCAAGGGGAAGCTCCTGCATTGAGTGTCTACACCCTGGTGGTCAGGGTATGTCATAGTTACTGATCATTCTGCTGTTTGGTCGATTTGCATATTAGCCTTTTATGATATAGGATATATGCAACAAATCTTATAAAAAATTCTGTGGCATTCATTGTGTTCTATAATATTTTTCATATCATTTACATTAAAAATTTCTTTCATGCGTATATAGACAAGGTGGAGAATAACAAGGCCAGTGTTCATCTTACAGTCTATTGAACTGCCCTCTTTTCTATTCTCTGTTCACTGTCATAGTGGTTAACTTTTTTTAATATTGCCCAGCAATTGAATGGTGACCTCCTAGTTCATAGGTTGATACTCAATCACTGAGCAACCCCAGCTGGGCCTAGCAGTTAATTTTTTAAGTCATTAGTTGTATGCTCAGCTTCCAGCCCCTTTCCTGATTTTTATCAGATTTAAGTCAAAAGAACTTTCTGTTGTGATGTGGTGGCATTTCTGTATCGCTTGCTGCTTACTGTTCTGGTACCTCCGATGAATGGTAATACACAGCAAAGCTGCAAGTCTAGACCATGCTAGAACAGGCTCTCTCTCATCACACTTTGCTACTGCAGAACCCAGTCTCAGGATGCAAGAACTACATCAGTTTCCTTCACTTTTAAAGTTATCTGTCTAGTGGTTAAAAGACTGAGGGTATAAAAAGAAACATTGCATTGTGGAGGGGGGAATAGAGATTTATGTCAAAAAGAATAGCGCTCAGGTCCTGGTTTATGAACCACAACAAGTGGTTAGAGACCACAGAAGCATCTTGTACTTTTTCTCCTGTTAACTTTGTTTTGATAAGCAAACTCTAGAGCAGTGGTTCTCAACCTTCCTATTGCCATGACCCTTTAAGACACCTCCTCATGTGGTGGTGACACCCAAACAAAATTATTTCCGTTGCTACTTCATAAAGGTCATTTTGCTACTGTTATGAACTGTAATGTAAATATCTGATATGCAGGATGTATTTTCATTGTTACAAATGGAACATCATTAAAGCATAGTGATTAATCACAAAAACAATATGTAATTATATATTGTGAAGTATTTATTTCTAATTACAAATAAATGAAATTTTGTCTTAAATCATGGTATAGCATGGGTAACAGTCTTAATAAAACAACAGTAAACTACATTGCTACATTTTGCTACACCGAGGAGCGGTGTGTTGGGTCCTAAGACCATGGGAAATAGGTGTTTTCCACTAGTCTTAGGCAACCCCTGTGAAAGGGTCGTTTGACCCCTAAAGGGGTCTCGACCCACAGGTTGAGAACCGCTGCTCTAGAGATAATATGTACACAGAACTTGGACTCTGCTTAATTCCCTGCACAGGGAAATGTACTGTAAGATTGTGGCATCTTGCAGTACCAGAAAGTAAAGTGCTCAAAAAAAGAAGAACATATAGAAAAGGCACAGAAGCCAACATAAAAAGGGCCCCCACTAGCCAAGTTGGAACAAGTTGAGCAACAAAATAAAGAACAATAACACTGGGTTACAACCCCCTAAAAAATAAATATACATGAGGTCATAGTGAAATAAATACAGGAATGAATGTAAAACTAAATGGAGAAGAGGGACTATTCTTTACAGAAGAAGTTTTATTACTAAGTTTAGAAGAGATAAGGGAAATAGAAGATCATCCAGAGAACACAGTGATAATCATTGCTGCAAGCAAGATCCACTGATGGATGCTTAAATCAATGAGTAGAACTTTAAGCAGAAAAGGGGTGATTGAGAAATCTCCAAGTATCTCCCCCCAAATATTTAGTAATGACAATGAGAAAAAATAGTGCCACTACAGTAGGAAATCCTGGCAGACACTACCTTAGCCAAGTGGTCAAGGTAAACATCACTAGAAATACATCACTAGCTTTACGTGTCTCCTGATATGATGCACAAGTGAGAGAGAGCACACTACCTCTGTGGTTTCATTCCCAGTAAAAAATAACTTGACTCTAACCTAACTCAACATCAAACAAACCCACGTTAAAAGAGATGTTCTACATACTAGTATGTGACCAGTTTTCTTCAAAAGTGTCAAGTCCATGAAATAGAAAGACTGAGAAACTGTCATAGATCAAAGAAGACTAAATAAATATGACAACTAAATGTCATAAGGGATGAAGGATTGGATCTTGGGCCAGAAAAACAGAAATTAATGAAAAAAGTGGTAAAATATGAATACTAAATTCTGTACTTTAGTTAATAGTATTATAGCATGTTTAATTTCTTATCTTTGATAAGTACATATATATGGAATATGTTATATATACACATATAATCCTATATAATAAAGAGGTAATATACAAATTGGCCCTCATGCCCTCACAAGATGGCTGCCTTTGACCAGGCAGG
>PVJN01008729.1:18731-47291 GCA_004026805.1 Lasiurus borealis
GGGGAAACAAGGCCAGCAGGGGAGGACAGTAAGGGGTGACCAGGCTGATGGTGGGGGGAGCAGTTAGGAGTAACCAGCCTGGCAGGAAGGGGGAAGTTAGGGGCAACCTGGCTGGCGGGGGGGCGGGGGGGGGACGGGCAGTTAGTGGTGATCAGGCCAACAGGAGGGGCAGTGAGGGGCAATCAGGTGGGGAGGGGCAGTTAGGAGCTACCAGGCAGGCAGACAAGTGAGTGATTAGGAGCCAGCAGTCCAGGATTATGACAGGGATGTCCAACTGCCGTTTACACCCAATCAGGCAGTTGGACATCCCCCGAGGGGTCCTGAATTGGAGAGGGTACAGCCTGGGCTGAGGTGACCCTACTTCCCCATGCACGAATTTCATGCACTAGGCCTCTAGTATTAACATAAAAAGAAAGCTTGGTCAAAGGTATTGGCTCAACAAAATATCTCTATGGATCAGTATTGCTATGAATTTTGCTACATTGGTCTATATATTAGATGCAGAAGATAGTTTCTTCTGCTTGTGGACTCCATAAGGCAGTTCACTTATAAAATCTCTGTGTGTTCCCTCAATTCAGCCACTTTCAAATTTGTAGAATACATAAGTAAGTGCCTTCACAATTTGTTCTTTAGACTCACCCAGACTTTGGAAGGGAACATGACAGGAACATATGAGACAATAGAGAAAGCCAGGGAAAACATAATTAAACAATAAACTTCTCAGAATCAGACCTATTTTTTTGCCTCTATGACCTAGATCTATATTTGCAGAAACAAGGTCTGCAGTTTCAGGGAAAATGAAACACTGTATTTTGTTTATTGGTTATTCAATCAGATATGCACCACTGAGTCCTCAACATTGTATTTTAGCTGCTCTGCATTTGCTGGCTAACGATAAAGAAAAAGTATACTAAAATAAGATGCCTGGTAACAACATCAAAGATTGAATAAAAATTTTTGCTGCTCCATTTTACAATACAAGAATGCCTAACTCTAGAATTTTTTCATAATTTGGATATCCTATTTTTTTTACTGAGGTTTTTTTAAAGAATATAGTAATCTCCCATGACAAAATGGAAATATTATATAAGAATTTCATAAAAACTATTCCAGACTCTTAATCCATAGGGTTTAAAGGAAGATATGATATCATTCTCAATTATTATTTGTTTCATTTTCAAAAGCTTTGAGTTGAAAAGCAATGCTTACAAAGCAATAACAAATATGTGAAAAGCCATGGGACATGTAGAATTTTAAATAAATGCTATCTCAGCCTCAGCCTTCGACAGTTCACATCCAGGAAAACCAAAAGTTTTCATTTTATAAAGACCCTTGTGGTCTGTTGTGTAGCTGAATGGGCCAGCCAGGTGGATCTATTTTTTATTATTCAAGGGTGCTCCCTCCAACCACAGAACTGCTGTTAGGCTCTGCCATTAAATGTGCCTCTAACTCCTCCAGACATGTGCCTTGTCTTCCTTCCGTTCCTAGCTCACCAGCCATTGTCACAGGAAAGTCTTTCACCCTTCCCTCACCTGCCCAATTCCTTCCACTGCATCACAGCACTGCCTATCAATTCTGGAGCACTCACCACAGCTGTGGCTATTAGAATGAGGTTTATATCCCCACTACATTGTAAGGACAGGATCCAGTCCTGTTTGTATTTTCCACTGAACTCTCAAATCCGAGTACAGTGCTCTGTACATACGGTAGGCATTCAACTCAAACTTGTTAAATATTTGAATAAACAGAGTTCAAAATCTAAGAGGCTAGTCCTAAGTCTCCCACTATCAACTGATCTCAGGCAAATCACTTAAAGATTCTTCAGCTGAAAAAAAAAACAACAACCTATCTAATAAAAGAGTAATATGCAAATTGACCATACCTCTGCTATACCCACAAGCCATGCCCACCAGCCAATCAGAAGTAAGTATGCAAATTAACCCAACCAAGATGGCTATGGCCACAGAGAGAGCAGGAGGCTTGGGTTTCCCCAGCGATGGAGGAAGCCAAGCTTTCTGCCTTCCCTGGCAGGCCCAGGCCTCCACTTGCAGCTACAAAGTTTCAATTATAAAAGATAAATAAATCCCAACAAAAATGGCTGCAGCCACAGAGTGAGCAGGAGGGTTTGTTTCGCTCAAGGCTACAAAGTTGCAATTATAAAAGATAAATAAATCCCAGATACCAGGGCTTCTGTTTGGGTTGCCAGGGGGAGTGGCCAGCATGCAAACCAGCACAGGCCCCTGGCCTAGGCCACCCCATGCCCCAAGAGAACCCCCATCCTGATCCAGGACACCCTTCAGGGCAAACCATTTATCAGGCCTCTATCCTATATAATCCTATCTAATAAAGTAATATTATGCAAATTTACCATCAATCTAACACACATTATGGCTGCCACAAGATGGCCAGCAGGGGAGAGCAGTTGGGAGGGACCAAGTCTGCAATGGAGGGCAGTTAGGGGTGACCAGGCTGGCAGCAAAGAGAAGTTGAGGGCAACTGGGCCTGCAGGGAAGGACAGTTGCGGGAGAACCCAAGCCTGTAGGGGAGAGCAGTTGAGGGGGACCAGACCTGCAGGGGAGGGCAGTTAGGGGTGACTATTCCTGTAGGAGAGGGCAGTTAGGGGTGACCAGGCCTGTAGGGGAGGGCAGTTAGGGGCAAACAGGCTGGCAGGGGAGTGGTTAGGGGTGATCAGGCTGGCAGGAAGAAGTGGTTAGGAGCAATCAGGAAGGCAGGCAGGTGAGCAGTTGGGAGCCAGCAGTCCTGGATTGTGAGAGGGATGTCCGACTGCCAGTTTAGGTCTGATCCTACTTTCCATCTTATACTTTCAATCCATTTGCATCTTTTAATCCTACCTGGATCAGGTCTAAACGGGAAGTCGGACATGTCTCAAGGGGTTCCAGATTGGAGAGGGTGCAGCCCGGGCTGAGGAAGACACCCTACCCCTGTGGCATGAATGTTGTGCAATGTGACTCTAGTAAAGAATAAAACAATAAGGCCATTTTTATGAACATAAAGGTTATAAAGACTATAGATAATAATTATCTTTTTAGCCTCAAATTGATATTTACATTTTTATTTTATTCTGGTTTAATATTTTCAGCATAACCCTAATACATATAGAGGAATCTCTCACAACTAGTAAAAATGCAGTCCACCCATTTATATAGTATACAATGCAATGGCTTCTAGTGTATTCACACTTGCACAACAATCACCATGATTTTAGAACATTTTTACCACTCAGTCCTATTTAGTCAGATGTTAGTGCTGCCGCTCCAACTTTCTTTTGGTTGCAGCTTGCAATATAAATCTTTCTATTTTATACTTTCAATCCATTTGCATATTTGAATCTAAAGTATGCCTCTAGTAGGTAGCATATAGTTGAAACTCAATGCAATTCATTTTGTCTTTATTTATAAGAATAGTTTTTTAAGGGCAGTATTTGAGATTTGTTCTGATCCAAAGAGAACTCCTCCTAGCTGCATATTTCCCTGGCTTCCTCTGGTGAACTCTATGGTTCAGGGCTTAGCTTGTATCTCTGATGAAACTAACACTCTCCTCTTAAGTGTTTCTCCCACCAACCTCAGGTTTGAACTAGCCACCACGCTCTGTTGCAAATAAAATAAATTCCTTTGGGAACAACTTAGGAACTCTTTATTTTGTGGCTTACCTTCCCCCTGAGCCAAACTCTGGAGCTGGGGACAGGAGAAAGAACACACTTGTGAATGACACCCCTGCATCAGACACTGGGCACTAACTATTGCCCTATACCTTAAAATAGACACATAGATTTTGCCTAGTTTTCCAGTAACGTAAGACAGGGGCATTGTTGAGTACTAGCTACCACATGAGGCCTGAAACCGAAGTCCCATGAATCGTGTTTTAAGAGGAACGAAGGATGTAGTGACCATTCAGGACCTGGTGAACCGGAAAAGTAGTCTAGATTTCACAGAAGGTTCCAGGGGGAGAGACATGAATTATTTGCATGTTCTAAATATAACTGGTTATTAAAATGGATTGTGCATAAAAAAATGGGAGCAAATAGATCAGTTAGAGGGTCCTCTCCACATCTCAGAAAAGATACAGTGGTGGCTCAGACTTCCTAAAGCAGTGGCCATGAAGATGAGTGATGACATTTGAGGAACATTTGGTGACGATTTGGATATAAGGAGAAAGGGCAAGGGAGGAATCGAGAATGGCTCCCAGGATTTTTTTGGCCAAGTACACAGAAGGTGGTGCCATTGACTGAAATGTTTATATAAAAATATATATATTTATAAAATAAGGACAATGTTTGATGGACATTCATCTAGTAACAAAGTACCACAGATGGGGTGGCTTAAGCACCAGAAATTCATGGTCTCTCAGTCCTGAAGCAAAAAGTGCAACACCAAGGAGTCAGCGGGGTTGATTCCTCTGAGGCTGCGAAGAGAGGATGCTCTGCAGGCCTTTCTCCTTGGCTGACAGTGGTCATCTTCTCCCCGTGCCCCTTCACATTGTCTTCCCTTTGCTTGTCTGTGTCCAAATCTCCTCTTTCTCTAAGGACACGGGTCACATTGACCAAGGGCCCACCCTAAAGCCCTCATTTTCACTGGAAGATGACTATCAATACCCCATCTCCAAATAAGGTCACATTCCGAGGTACAGTGGTACCTCGAGATACGAGTTTAATTCGTTCCGTAACCTTGAGGCATGAGAAACTATGAGACGCTTGAGTCTCGGTAAACTGGTGGGTTGTGTGCAGCCAGCTGATCCGCGCGATTACTCCTATCTCAAATGTTGCTCATATTTCAAAGCAAAAATCACTCGCTCAATGGCTCGTATCTCAAAAATCTCGTATGTTAGGGCATTCGTATCTAGAGGTACCACTGAGATTAAGGCTTCAGCCTATGAATTTTTTTTTGGGGGGGGGGCACAATTCAACTCGATACAATAAAAAAGTATGAAAGAAAAGTAAAGACTTTAAGCTAAAATATCCCTAATTAATGACACTCAGTTACAAGGTCTTCTTCACACACATGCACAGCGGGGGCAATAGAAGTCTTATTCCAAGGTCTGCAGGATACACAGTGTGACACATGCATTAATATTCACCAAGGTGTTAAAACTTTGCACATGACGATATAGGATTGTGTGATGTTTCTAAATTGTAGGCGTGTGTGTGTTAGTAACTGACTTACATATTAGCTCTTGCTAACAGTCGGTACTTCTTGGTAACACTGGTTTTTCAAAGATACATTTTAAAAATCATTTCCATAAGTGGTTTGTAATGGGAAGCATAGAGAACTAAGATTGCATAGTTGGGGTAGAGACAACAAAAAAGAGGGTCCTGAATACACAAAAATAATAACTTAAAAATCATAACATAAAAATGATAGCAACAAAGGATTTAGTTTCATGAGCAGAGTTTTCACATAATGAAAATAGTTGTACGAATTCAAATAGGATAAACAATCTTTCATGTTTTGAGTATTTGTAATAAAGCACATGGAAATGAAGAACATTCAGGAAAAGAGACCACACAAGTAAAAAAAAAATGTCATCAAATAAAAATGTCTTCCAAAATTCAATGAGATGGTAGGTCTTTGAACTAATAAAAAAGAGTGATAATTAGCCCTATAAATTTTCCTTATACAACAATGAGGCTATAACATGAATATCTTAAAAGCAGAAAATACTTTACTATGGTTTACACATGTTCTGATTTGATTTACTATAGATAATGACTTTGTGTAATTAAAACTCCTCATAATCATCCAATTATTATTCATTGGGACAGAAATATCTTGTGAGATTTCTCACTTTAGAGAAGAAAGAAGCAACACAATAAAAATAAATAAATTAATCCCTTAATCAAATACAGAAGCAAGTCTCTAAAATGCAAAGATAGATCCTTATGTTTGAAATTCTCCAACTGGGATGTAGGCCACTCAGACCTTCTTTCTCATTATGTTTTCAAACAATTTATTTTAATTAACTTTTCTATAATTAAAATAAGTCTTTTATGTTTTTCTTCTCAATTTGTTAGTTATCTATAATCATATTTATGTCAATGTTTTCATCTTAACATTTTGTTATGAAACATTTCAAACATGCAGAAGGGTTGAAAGAATTATACTTAGAACACCCAGATAGCCACAGACGAGATCCTATACTGTATTTGACATTTCACTGAAGTTGCTTTATCACATGTCTATCCATTTAGCCATCATCAGTTTATCTTATTTTTAATGCATTTCAAAGTTATGCTTTTAAAAAACATTTTAAAAATACATTTTTATTTCTTTCAGAGAGAGAAAGGGAGAGAGAGAGATAGAAAAATCATTGATGAGAAAGAATCATTGATCTGCTGCCTCCTGCATGCCTCTTACTGGGGATTGAGCCTGCAACCTGGGCATGTGCCCTGATAGGGAATCTCCTGGTTCATAGGTTCAATGCTCAACCACTGAGCCACACTGACCGGGCTTAACCACGCTTTTTAAAAATGTTTTACGATGGCACTATATAGTGAGTTCCATATGCTCCCAAGTCTATTTATTCTGAAAACACTGAAGTGTGTGTGCTTTGTTACTCAAAGTTCCAGCTCTTTGGGAATAAGAAAGAGCATCCAGCCGAAACCGGTTTGGCTCGGTGGATAGAGCGTCGGCCTGTGGATTGAAGGGTCCCAGGTTCAATTCTGGTCAAGGGTCCCCAGTGGGGGGTGTGCAAGAGGCAGCTGATCGATGTCTCTCATCGATGTTTCTAACTCTCTATCCCTCTCCCTTCCTCTCTGTAAAAAATCAATAAAATATATATATTTTTTAAAAAGAAGAAAGAAAGAAAGAAAGAGCATCCAGTTTGTGCTATACTTAGTCCATGAGTTTCAATTCTTTCTCCCAAAATTCTTTAACTTCATACATGGCATTTCATTTGATGCTCACAACTACTCTTAAAGATAGGTGTTATTATTCTTATTTGGTCATTGAGTAAATTCAGAGAGATTCACTTGTCCAAGATAAACCAGATCTAACTGAACTTAAACCAGTGTGTTAGAATAAAAGCAAAGCTGCTAAGCCAGAGGCCCACTCCCCTGTTCTCCCTCCCACTCCCCCACACACCAAGTGCTTAAAGAAAGTCAACTCTATTTCTCTCATGGAATAATCCAGAGGTGTATGAAGGAGATCTGGCATGATGGCTTGCAACCTCAAACCCCACCTTCCAAGTTTGAGTTCAGAACTCTAGTTGCTCCACTCCCAGCCACCAAGAAAGGAAAAGGCAGATGCCAGCAATTGATTTTTGTTTTCAATAGAACCTCACTTCTGATGATATTCCAAAAATCAGAACTGTACCTAACTGTGAGGAAAGAATTAAAAAGAAAATCTAGCTGGGAGACTACCCAGAGGTAGAATGTTATTGGAGTTGATTAATAGATGAAAAATATGTTAAGTCATCCAGTTTCAACCTGACGTATGTCCACTTTTGCCCCGCCCTCTTTCTTCCTGCTGCTGAAGCTGATACATGGGTGGACTGCAGCAGCCATCTTAACCAGCCAGGCAACCTGGGGAAGGAAATCTACATTTTAAAGAAGGTGGAATGGAAACATTGGAGAAGACTTTCCACCCCAATGAAACTCCTAGGACTTGTCCTGAGAGAGAACTAAATCTGGGGCTTGATCTGGTCACTCTGAGGTTACTCTAAACGCAGTGGCACTTAATCCTAAGTGAAACAATCAGGTTAAATTATTTTCATTAAATGATCATGGAGAGTAAATTTTGAGGGTGTGGAAATAATATTAACAAAGATTTCACCATGCTGATTATAATGATGTATGAGTTTAACAAAGCTCATCCTATTATAATATTTTCTAGACCTTATTTGTGTGGTGTACCGTGAAGGTGACTGGAGCGCTGAATTTATCTTAAGTTTCCTTAGAAAATAATTCTCACTTTTCAGAGCATTATTATTATATCTACATTTCCACACCATTACAGAAATAAAAGATAAAAATGGGAAAGAAAAATGTTGAAAAAAATACTTCTGCATTGAGACAAAAATAAACACAAACCTATCTCATTTTTCTTAATTTGTTATTGTTGTGGGATGGGGCTACTTGCTATTTTGTTTGGGATGTATTTGAACAACCAACCTCGAAAATAACAAAATGAAAATTTAACGGAATTACCTCACGCAATAAAATCTAATGCCGGAGGCACCATAGCATTTTCCTTATAAGAACACGTCCAGAATGTAGTGATCACAGTTTCAGGCAATATTTTGTGACTGAAGAATGCAACTGGATCCTCATTGTCCAAATCCGACATTCCCTCCTCAAACATACCCTGGCCCTCGAAGTAAAAATGGAAATGATGTGACAGTGTGGGCTCCAGAAACCATTAACACCTGTGACACTGAGAGGACAGAAGGGCGGAGGGAAGGGGGCCTGGATCTCCAGTGGCACATGTTTTGAATCGTAGCCCACGAATTACATGTTTGCAAACAATTGGAAGTAAAAGACACCAGGGGATGAGACCATATAATTTACACTGTAAAACCATCTGTCTCCCAAGGCTGACGTGTGTTTAGTCTTCCTCTTCAGGACCATAGAAATAGCTGATGTAGGAGGTGAGTATTTTGCCTTCGGATTTTCTTTTCCTGGCGAAGCCCTCACAAGTGGTTTCTTTTCGAGAGTGTACATCCTCTTTCTCACCACAGTCACCATCAGGCATTTCAACAGCTTGAAGAAATTACCTTCTCCCCCACATTCAGTTCACAATCTGCCCTCCTCTTTCTTCCCTTTCCTATTGAAAGTCATGTGTTATCAAATCGCCAACTACTAATGGGGGGTGAGCCTCTTGCCAGTCTTTTTAGGTCTAAAAATCGGTCAAAGCTGAGAGATTCAATGGTTCCCATGTCAGCAGCCCCAACCAGAAGCACGCCCAGTTGTGTGTGTCCCGCCTGCTACTCACAGCACGACCCTGTGCTTATGTCACGTGTCCTGTTCGGAAAACACTTTCTCAAGCTCTCCTTTAAGAACACTCGGAAAAGCTATTTTATGCAATTTGTTGAAGCCAGGAAGTGCGGAATATAAGGTGTCCACAATCTTCTTGACTCATGCACATGGCACAGATTATATAGGTTAAACTTGAATTTTTATCACCTGGGCCATGACTGGAAGTATTATGTGAACCATAATATGAATGGCATTCTATGGCATTCAATGATTTTGTTAAAATGTAGTCTTTATTATTACTTCAACATTCAAATTAAAAACAAAATTCTAGGATTCTCAGTATGAATTAATCTTACATTTACTTCTTTGCCGACACAAAAATGGTAGCCAAACCTTTGTGTGTGTGTGTGTGTGTGTGTGTGTGTGTGTGTGTGTGTCACTCTGATGTTGCTACTCAGTATCTGTTTAATTAAAAGTGGGTATTTTGAGTCCCACACCTAACAGGACCTTTATCCTCTATCCCATCTCCAAAATGAATATTTAATGACTCAGATTTTTATGCTTCTAAAGTGTGTGAACTTCAATTTCTTTTTTTCTCAAATATACATTATTTGACCTGTTAATTAAACATTTCCAAAGTTCTGACAGTTGCACCTACTATTATAGGATGAAAGACTGAAGTCAATGTAGTAGTCTTCCCTAATATGTAATAAACCATTTTTCTAACTTTTTCATCCCAAATTTATCTTTTATGAATATGTTCTTTCCAATGGAAAAAATTTCCTTAAGAGTAACTTATAATTTACAGAAGAAAATGTCATCTTTTTTGTTTAATGTTTGAGACAATAAAAATCATAAATTTTAAAATATAACTTTTTACCTACAAATTGGCAAAGATTGTCAAAATGTTTACTATGCTGGTCCACAACATGGTTGTAAATTTGATATACTCAAACAGTGTTGTTGAGAATATAACTAATTCAGGTTTTCAGCAGAAAGAAGCGGGGACAGTTTGTCAATCCTTATCATGAGATTCAAGACTTATACCAATCAATTGAATACTATGCACCAAAATCATGAAGGTTCTATATTGCGGGTTTTTTTTTTGGTCTTTTTCAGAATAGAGAAATATTAAAAGCTGCCTACTATTTCTTATAGGGAATTCTGTACACAAATTCTAGTACAGTGGTACCTTGAGATATGAGTTTAATTCGTTCCACCTCCTTGAGGCATGGGAAACTATGAGAGGCTCGAGTCACAGTAAACTGGTGGGTCGTGTGCAGCCGGCCAATCCGCACAATTACTCCTATCTCAAATGTTGCTTGTATTTCAAAGCAAACATCGCTCGCTCGATGGCTAGTATCTCAAAAATCTCATATGTTAGGACACTCATATCTCGAGGTACCACTGTACATCCTATATAATAAAAGACTAATATGCAAATTGATCAAACAGTGGAATGACCGGTTGCTATGATGCATACTGACCACCAGGGGGTAGTCAGTGCACTCCCACAGGGGAAGCACTGCTCAGCCAGAAGCTGGGCTCACAGCTGATGAGTGCAGCAGAGGTGGTGGTAGCCTCTCCTGCTTCAGTGACAGTGTGAAGGATGTCTGACTGATGACTGAGGCCCACTCTCAAGGGCTCCCAGACTGTGAGAGGGCCTCTAGTATTTTAAAATTACACAGCCACTAAGAATCATATTTCTAAAGACTGTTTAGTAGGTATGTTCTCATATGGTAATTTTACTAAATAAATAATGCAAGCTATAAAGCTGAATATAAATTATGGCCCACATTGCTTTTTATGTTGCTTGCAACGATGGCTAAAATCGTGTCTTTCCTATTGACTCCTTGAGTCCTATCCACCCATCGGACTCAGCTTGGCCAATTGGGCATTAGCTAACCCAGCGGTTCTCAACCTGTGTGTGGGTCATGACCCCTTTGGGGGTCGAACGACCCTTTCACAAGGGTCGCCTAAGACCATTGGAAAATGCAGATATTTACATCATGATGTATAACAGTAGCAAATTTCACCACCACATGAGGAACTGTATGCAAGGGTCGTGGGCTTAGGAAGGTTGAGAACCACTGAGCTAACCTGAAGCCAGCAAAGGCTTATTAAGTACTCTATATGGGAGTTTGTTCTCATGCTGCTTTCTGGAGCCCCGAGATCACCATGCAAAGAAGCTTAGAGAAAAGTGGGAAACATGTAAATAAGAGACAATCCATCCCAGCTCAGGACCCCTAGACCAAACAGCCAGCCAACCATCAGACATGACTGAAGCCATCCACAAGCCAGTCACCATATGAACTGCCAGCTGACCATTTCAGCCTGGAACAGAACTACAGCCAACCAGCCTTCAGATAACTGACTGACTAAGGTAATTGGGGTTTAGGGCCTTTATAGATTTGGGATTTTTTATGGCACACAGCAAAAGATGACTATAGACTTTGATTTTTCTTTTAAAGCCTTTTAAGTTTTCTAAATGCTGTAAAATCAATGTAAGCTTCTTTTATAATCAGAGGATAATCTAATTTTATAATGAGAAGAAAAATAGATACAAAAAACCTGAAGAAAATAAAACAGGAAAAACGAGTTGTATTCCTTAAGTTATCAGCTTTCCCTGTAGAAACAGTCGAACAGTATCCTCTATGGGAATGCTGTTTATGAAACTGCTCTTCGTGTCTTTTCTTCTTGGCTGCATTCCAGTGACTCTGGTTTTTATCATAGCTCATCTCTGTGGTGTTAGTGCCCTTGACCAATGCCTATTGCTTTTCAATTACCAGTTCCAAAACATATAGTCGGGAACACACAAGTTGGAAGTCACCATTTAAAAGTCATTACAATAAGCATGAGGCAGGAAATGACTATCCTATTATTATCTTCTCCTTTAGCAAACAAACACATTTCTTTCATACTAGCATTTAATTATAGAACGTTTTCAAGAAAACACCATCAGGAAATCAACAATCATGTCATTTTTATCATTCAGCATGTGCTTAATGTAGATTTTATTAGAGTTGAATTTAACTCACGATTACAACCAAATATGTCCTGTGTGATATGTATGTTAAAAGACTCACTATTCTTTTTTAAGGGTAAGTAGATGAAAAGAAAGTTACTAAAAAAAAAAATCTTTACCTTTGTGAAAGCAAAATTATTATTTTGTAGATACAATAACTCACCAATAAATTCAACATTTATTTGGTAGATATTATTTAAAAATATCAAAAGATAGTTGGTAAATAACTATACCTAAGCCTAGAAGACAAATGTCCATTCTAGGTGAGAAAAAATGAGGGTAAAACATATGAAATAAAGAATCAAGTAATAGTGTGATGGTTAATCAACTTGATGGGCCACAAGTGCCCGGATTAAACACTGTTGCGGAGAGTTTCTGGGAAATTTGCATTTGAACCAATGGATTTGGAAAGACTGGCCTCCCATTGTAGTTGGGCCTCATCAATCCCTCGAGAGCCTGAGTAGAAACAGAAGGTGGAGGAGAGAGTCATTCTTTTTCCTTTTCCTGCCTCCCTACATGAGCTGGAACATCTCACTCCCGTGGACTTGGATTTCTATCACTGACTCCCCTGGTTCTCGGGCTTTCGGACTCAGACTGAAATCTCCTTCCTATTGGTTCCATCCCCCGAGGGACTTAATCACAAGGGACAACAGCAGCCTGTGATTATTGGAATCGAGAGTCTAGAGAACCCTGGCTAATCCATCAGGATCTTGTCTACTGCTCTACGATTCCTTCCTGTCAGCAACCCCGCAGACACACCCTGCTCAGCTCAGCGAGGACCCCATACTCCCTCACTCACTATAAAATGTCAGTGAAATTCTCCTAGCCTAGCCAGGCGATGGCCTGACAGAATGTTTTAAAAGAAAACTGGATACAATGGCTGCCTTTTGCACCACGGTGAGGTAGCTGAGCCAGCTATAGAAGACAGACACACAGGTGGCATCTGCTCTGAGCTCCACTGCCTGCTGACCCACCTGCAGAGTGCCCAGTGAGCTGACTGTGGGTGCTGGCACAGGGTCCCCAGCCTGGCCCCTTCTTTGTTTCAGGGTCACAGTGGAATCTGCTAACGAAGGCCCTCGCTCCCCTGACTCATCTCTCCACAGAGGGAAAAAGGAAAAAAACAGGAGAGCTGAGGAAAGTCTCTAGGGAGGAAGGGACCAGAGGCAAAGCTTGGAAATAAATGAAATTTGTTTCAGGCACTTCCCCTTCCTGTGCCTCATGGATGACTCAGTGGTCCCCACCCCAACTCCCGTGATCTGCATCCCTGTCACCAGGCAGAGTGATCGCTTGTTCTCTTCTCTCGCTTCTTCCTGCACTGCCGGCAGATATCTTGACCTTTTCCCTTAGCGCTCGGTGCCTGTAAAACCATGTGTTCACGGTAGACTTGGTGTTTTGCTGGAAACGTGTTTTCCCCACAGTGTTGCTGCATGTCCTTGCTCCTAGTCCCTCTCCCTCCAGGCCTGCTCCAGCTGCTTCCTGATCACAGCATCCGGGTAGTTATTAGCATGCTGCATGCTGAATGCAAAGGAACCGGAAGTAGTAAAGAACCAAATGTGAAGTGCTCTCTTCCCTGACAAATGGCCATCGCCCTCACACAGTTCGAATATTCTTCCAACCCAGATTCAGATCTGGAGCGTAGGGAACCATGACAATGAGTCACCAGGGCCCCAGTACCAGTCTAACGTGGCATTGAGAAGGGGCATTGGGGTAAGGCTCAGCCAAGAGGAGCTTAAGACAGTCACTCACTCTCAGCAGTTCACATGCATCAGTGTGCATCCAAAAGCCCTGTGGAGTAGGCGCTATTTTGAAGATGAACAAACAGAACATGAGAGAAACTAAATAATTTTTCAAAAACTCAGTGGCAGTGGCGGGATCTGAAACCCAGCTACTTCCCCAAGAGCCGATCCTAATCCAATTTCCTCCTTCTACAATTTAAAAACGAAGGCGCTAAATATATGACAGTGTGTGACAAGAAACATGGCTCTTTGAAGTGTGTGTTGAATGTGCTTTCAAAGTCTGGAAGTCGCAAGATATCTGCCTTGTGGAAACAAGGCTTCCAAGAGTATAACAAGCCTCAGTTCTTTCCTTTAGGCCCGTGCTGCTTTTAAAATCAAAAGGGGCCAAGACTGGTTTGGCTCAATGGATAGAGCGTCAGCCTGTAGACTGAAAGGTCCCAGGTTCGATTCCCATCAAGGGCATGTACCTTGGTTGCAGGCACATCTCCAGTGTGGGGTGTGCAGGAGGCAGCTGATTGATGTCTCTCTCTCATCAATGTTTCTAACTCTTTATTCCTCTCCCTTCCTCTCTGTAAAAAATCAATAAAATATATATATTTTTAAAAATAAATAATAAATAAAAGTAAAATAAAAAGGGAGCTCATTATTTTCCAATTTTTGCCATTTGGATGTGTATTTATTTTGCCTCAGCAAAGTACTCAATATAGATTTATATAGATTTGTTGAGCGACCCAATGAATTATACTTCAATCATCTGAGTTCACGTCACAAATACATGTGGGAATTCAGAGCTGGCACATCAATTCCACTGGAATGTGCTCATTCAGGGTGCTCAGCCTTACACCTTGCTGCTCCTACATCACGGCCATATGATCAAAAAGTCTTCAGCCACGTGGCATCAAGAAGCGCTAAAGGGATGTAGCAACCGTATGGCTGTCTGGAATGGTGATGGTGAACTTCTTAAGTCTGATGGGGAGACATTTGTATCATCTAAGCCAGCGGTTCTCAACTTGTGGGTTGCGACCCCTTTGGGGGTCGAACCAGACTTTCACAGGGGTCACCTAAGACCATCAGAAAACACAGGTATTTACATTATAATTCATAACAGTAGCAAAATTACAGTTAGGAAGTATGGTTGGAGGTCACCACCACATGAGGAGCTGTATTAAAGGGTCGCGGCATTAGAAGGGTTGAGAACCACTGATCTATGCTCTTTCCCCAACAGCCCAGGATGCTGCTTGACAGCTCCTTCAACGTGTGTGAGAGATGGCGTTAGCTCTGCACTCCCAGGCCACAGGGAAGGGAGCCACCTTCCTTGTGCAGAGCAAACTTTCCCATGTTGTTTCCTCCCCCCCTCATTCTCGGAGCCACAGGGGACTGTCCCTGCCTCCCCCACAAGGACAGGCTGCTCACGTGCAGTCCTCCCCTCCCCCAGTGGACATGGCCTCCTAGAGCCCCGTTCTCGCTAACTGCCTCCCGCCAAGCGCTGGAGATCACATTTGCATCCATTTAAACCCCAAACCACAATAGACACTGAGGAACAAAAGGCACCGCCCGCCCAGCCTTCTGACCGAACTCCCACACGTTGATAATTGGAAGCACATAAATCCGTGCAGAGAGCGGTCGAGGCCCAAAACGCCTGCTAGGCCTTCCGTGGCCGGTCCCCCAGCCACGTCCACTGTCAACGCTGCCACCAAATCCCCTGGCAGAGGAGGAAGAAGCAGGGAGGAAAGATGAACAACAACAAAAAAAAAACTGCTGAGACCGGTTTGGCTCAGTGGATAGAGCATCGGCCTGTGGACAGAGGGGTCCCGGGTTCGATTCTGGTCGGGGGCATGTACCTTGCTTGCAGGCACATCTCCACAGTGGGACATGCTGGAGGCAGCTGATCGATGTCTCTCTCTCATCGATGTTTCTGACAAATCAATAAAATATATTTTTTTAAAAAATACTTCTTTACCTGTAGCCAGTCCAACTCTGACTGTCAATGCAAAAAAAAAAAAAAAAAAAAAACAACTTTCTGGGAGCAATAGAACCGCAAACAAATAACACGACTGCTAAACAGATTGTGCTTCTGGAACCTTCCTTGAACCTGCCTGGTTGTTTGAGGCCAGGGAAACCCCACTGTCAGAATTCAGTATTTAAGTGACTCCTGAAACAACAGCTAGTTACTAACAGGTTACGGCACATCGTTGGGTATACAGTGGTACCTCGAGATACGAGTTTAATTCGTTCCATAACCTTGAGGCGTGGGAAACTATGAGACGCGCGAGTCACGGTAAACTGGTGGGTCGTCGGCCGATCCGTGCAATTACTCCTATCTCAACTGTTGCTCGTATTTCAGAGCAAAAATCGCTCGACGGCTCATATGCATCTCAAAAATCTCGTATGTTAGGGCACTCATATCTCGAGGTACCACTGTATAAGGCTTATTGGAGAAGTCCAAATTATTCTCAGAACTCTGAAAAAAAAAAATGATTTTGCCCCCAGCTTATATAAACAGCTCCCAGAAGCCGTATGGGGTTTTCTGTATGTGTTTCATTATCCATCAAAATTCCATAGTTCTAAACTAGACCGAATTCCTTTACGACGTGGTTCCCCAATTTAATGACCATTTTAGGTGCAAACCTAATGGAAAGTGAAAAATCTTTCATTATGATGTGAAGCAGCTGATTCTGATTTGCTGCCGGGAATAGTCGGGTCTGCTCTGCACACAGAGGGACCGTCCAGAGCCAGTGACTCTACCTCAGGGTCAGAGACATCTTCTTCGCATCTAAAGAAAACTAGAATTTTCTCTCCCTTTCAAGCTCCACAAGCAGGCGGACCTGTGCATTGCGGATCGCCACCTTCAGGGGACAACATAAGTGTTATTAACACAACTTCGGCGTCTGAATTGTCAGAAACACGGCTTAAAAAGATAATGGTTTGCTACATGAGGTTGAAGGAGAAATTGGCTTGAAACGGTCTGGCAGCCGAAGCCGGATTTTAATTAGATTATCAGAGAGCTATTTGTTAAATGTTGGAATGCTGATAAATTTTTAAAAGCCCTTCTAATCTGGAGATAATTACCTCCAATCATTAAACTTGTTCTTGATTAAGAATCTGAAAAGGAGCCTGTTAAGCCCTCAGCGAAATAGTAAGCCCAATAAAACGCTGGAAATAGTGCTGCCAAGCTACCAGCAAACTCAGACAGCGACTGCTCCTCCGGTCTGCACAACTGGGGGAAGTTAAACGAATGTTCCGAAGGACGCCGAGGCGTCTTGGATGAATTCTGACCTTGGATAAGGTTTTGCGTCCTGTTTCAGTAAAATCAAAAGATTTGCATTTGGGGAAAAAAATCTTTGAAAAGTAATGGTAGACAAAACTTTTAAATCCTTCAAAGCGACCGAGGTGATGAAGAGAAGAGGTAATGTTAATTTAACTCCTCGGCATAGATTCTAGATATTTGAGAAATTAGTTACTAAAAATAAAAATAAAAATGGTAAATATAACATATGTGCACGATTGATAACCATCAGTATTCTACCTGGTAAGTGATTGTAACACATCTGCTTATAACCTTTCTCCTGTAAGCCCCGACCTTAACTAGTGGGTGAACCATGGACCGGGATCTGGATGCCTCTATTGTTTCAAAAGCAAAAGATGGGAATATTACACATTATTAAATGGGAATGACCATGTAAGTTTCTCTTCATGACATACACAATGCTTCTCCTCCTAGTATCTTGGTACAATTACTGTTGGCCTAACAGTCGCTAACACAGGTAAAAGGCAAGTGGTACTCATTATCATATTACATGGTGAGAGAAACCAAATATAAAAAGAATCTCTAGCACTTGCAAGGGTTCCTAGTACGTTAAGCGGTAAAATTGAATGAAAGACACATTCTGCCAATATCTGAACTGATCTCTGTTTGGGACTAGTGGACACTGTCTTAACTCAGATCGTCAACAGACCGTCGGATAAGTTGTTGCTAAAATTATTTGCTTCTGCCAAAAATAGTTTACAAAAGCCCCATAGATATCGAATGGCCCATGCTCACATTTATTCTATACATTACTGAGACCTTCCTATGTGCCAGGCACAGTGCTCAGCACTGGGAATACAAGGAATGACAGGAAAAAAAAGCAGTACCCACACTCTAGAAGTGTCACTTTAGTGTGGGTGATGGACAAATAAAACAGCCAATAGATAATTCCTCATTGTTCTGTTAGGGAAGAAAACTGAATCTCAACTGGGTCAGTAAGAACTTCCTAGTGGGGGGGCGGGGGGGGCAATGGGTTGCTAGATGTCTTGAGGTGTTGCAGAAGACTGAAGAAGAACAAGCAATGTTTAGAGAAATGGAGTCACTCTTTATTATTATTATAACGCCCGGGGCCCAGAGAAAAAGGCCTTTCAAATTCTGGGCGAAGTCACACAGGAAGTTTCCTGTATTTATACCTTTTGAGCTTCTTTGTCTCCCAAATAAGGGCTTTTCCAGTCCCCTCTGAGACCTGAGCCAAAGACCCGGCCTGGCACCAACACTGATAACTTTGTCCAGGGGAAGGTGTATGGCCTCTCTGGAATGGGAGTAGTCTTATTTTCTTTATTATTTCAGCAAGCAAGCATTTACAGAAGCCAAAATAGCAGGGTTAAAATTTCCAACAGCAGTTTCTATAGAAGATGGATGCTTCAGAGGGATTACTGGCTGGTAGTACTGGGGCAAAGGATGTTAAAAAATCTTGCAATTTGGGGGTGCAAGGGTAGAAGATGTGTCCTATCCAAAGTCTGTAGAGCTCCACTGAGAAATAATATGCCTGCTTGAATTCTCTAGGATGGTGAACACCAGAGTTAAATATTCCTACAGGAGGAAAGTATTGCTCCCGGTTATATTTTTAAAAATGACAGAAGAGCCAAGACGGGTTTGGCTCAGTAGATAGAGCGTCGACCTGCGGACTGAAAGGTCCCAGGTTTGATTCCGGTAAAGAGCATGTATCCTGGTTGCAGGCACATCCCCAGTAGGGTGCGTGCAGGAGGCGGCTGATCAATGTCTCTCTCTCATCGATGTTTCTAACTCTCTATCCCTCTCCCTTCCTCTCTGTAAAAAATCAATAAAATATATTTTTAAAAAATGACAGAAGAAAATCGAGAGATACCTTCTTCCCCAACAGCACTATGTGCTACATCATACAAAATGTGCAGAGACTGGAAAGAGACAAGAGCTGAGCCCCATTAATAAAGCATGCGCTGAATGGGAGGTAATAGCTTACTGATATTTTAGGAGGGAAAATTCAGCCAGATTTTAAAATAAGGCAAGAGCTGGCATCCATGAGGAGAGAACGCTTTCCTTAAGCAAAGAAAGAGGTGTGAAAACAGAGAGACAGCAATCCAGCCCTTAGGTGGTTAACCTAGCAGGAGTGTGGTAACCAACTGTAAATACAAACCAAATCTAACACAGCACGCAAGCGCTGGGCTTTCTCGGGTGTGCGTTCCCCTAATTTTGGACATAAATATTCCCTTGTAGCAAGGTGACCTCGATTTCTAAAGCACCTGATATTTTTTGTTCCTTTTACTGTGCCATTTCTCCTCTTTTTTGAAATGTTCTCCA
This sequence comes from Lasiurus borealis, assembly GCA_004026805.1. Lineage (NCBI taxonomy): Eukaryota > Metazoa > Chordata > Mammalia > Chiroptera > Vespertilionidae > Lasiurus > Lasiurus borealis. The sequence continues at coordinate 38,009 of PVJN01008729.1, forward strand.
GTTACCTCTGATTCTGCTTGCTGAAGGCCACGAGGCCAGTAAATACACTTTATTAACTTTTACATAAATGGTCCCCAGGCAGGTTTCTACACATCGCCTCTGCCACGGGTTTCATTTGCAGAGGACCACAAGAGGCAAGTTCTTTCACGGTCATAAAAAAAAAAAAATTCTTGGACGGTCTAAGAAACAACAATCAAGGTGTGTGTGGTTTTTTCTCCTTCTCCAAGAGCTGATAGTAAAGTAAAAATCCATCCGTTCTGGAAGGGCATTGCTCAGACACAACAACAGAAAAGCCTTGGGGAGAAGTGGTACAAATAGAGGTCCCTTTCGTCCGTGCGAAAATTCTCAGGGCTTTTCCACTGCGTCTCTCCTGCGGTTCTGCAGCGAAACCCTCCCCTGGAGAGAGCAGGCCACACTCCGGTTCACACACCAGAGATGGAGCACCAGCCAGAGGAATTGGGGCTTGGGAGTCCCCCATTATGCGGTCAATCAATGGTTTATGGAAGGGGAATTCAAAGGTATTTAAATTACATGTAACACAGATGCTTAAACCACTAAGATTGCTTAGCAAGCCACACACACACACACACACACACACAAAAGGTATGTTTCTTACAAACCAGTTTAGAATCTTAAATTATGATCTGAAAATAACGAAACAATACTAAGGTGCTTACGTAAACACTGATTTAAGTCCTATAAGGAACTCAGCCAGAATGTCTGTGCTTATACATTTCAGGATGGTCAGGTTCTCTGAGATTTTTCAGGGATTTGTTATGTCTGTTGCTTATTCCTTGAAGATTTTTCTGAGGGGGAGTTTGTATCCAGAGTAATGGGAAAATGAATGAACTTTAGAGAATGTAATAAGTATTTTCTGGGAGGAGGCACGGGTGGTGAAAAATTAGAAAGTCGAAAAAAAGTGGAGGCAAGATTGGCTTTTAAAACGCAGCCATTCAGGCACTGGCCGGCTGCCAACTCCAAACCTGGAAAGGCATACTGAAACCTTTAAATACCATAATTTTCAGCTGTAAGGAATTCTCTCTGTGTTATCAACATTCTAGAAAAAAAAAAAGGTAATTTTTATTTTTTTTTTGTAGATTTCCAGATCCAAGGTTAACATGCATTTTAGGAGATGTTTATGTGAAGGTATTTTGCTGCTTTCCTATATAGTCCATTTCAAGTAAGACGGGGTCAAATGGAGTTCAGATGAGACTGTACTAGTCAACTGTGTGAATGGAGCACGCCTAAAACTCCCCCCTCCTCTGTATGTTACAAAACACTGTGACATGATTGCTACTTCTCACCAATAGTTTCTTCATTTTATTTTACTTGAAACTCTAGATATCTCAATTATCCACTAACCAAATGCAAAACAACTGAATTTCAAAATGCTTTTTATTTAAGTAATTTTAACTCATCCTTATTTCTATAGCCAAGTAGATGTTTCGGTCCCATATATGAGAAAGGATGGCAGAGGTATTGAAAACCTTCTTGGATAAATTTATTTTCCAGAGATAATTTATTCCACTTTAAGTAGCGCCAAGAAAGGGTCTTGTTTAGCCAGGGGTTGATAAAACGGCCTTCCCTTTGTTTGAAAAATCCTGAATAACACTTGGCCCTAAATAACACTTAACTGACAAATTGGTAATCATTGCAATCAGTGGTTCTCAACCTTTCTAAGGCCGCGACCCTTTAATACAGTTCCTCATGTTGTGGTGACCCCCCACCATAAAAATTATTTTTGTTGCTACTTCATCACTGTAATTTTGCAACTGTTAAGAATCGTATCTGTGTTTTCCAATGGTCTTAGGCGATCCCTGTGAAAGTGTTGTTCAACCCCCAAAGGGGTCGCGACCCACAGGTTGAGAACCACTTATTGCAATGATAGCTAGCACTTATACCCTAGGTGGCAGCTAGCAACCAATTCCAGGATCCGGATCTCAGGACAACAAGGCGGACCCTGGGCATGCTAGAGGGCTGGATGGAGGGGGGCATCTGAACTAGGTGAGCGGTTCCCAGGGAAGGGGCATCCATAGCAGGCGGGCAGACAAACATGCGTCTGTGGAACCCAGGATGCCCGCAGACAAACACTCAAACCCAACGGGACCTCCAGAGGCCTCTGCACCAGGAACAAAGTGAACAGCGTGGAGTCCAAGGAACGGTCTGGTGATCTGGAATCCACTCCTCACACATCTCTCCCTCAAACTGTCAAATCCCATTGGTTCAAATGCACTTGTAAGAGCCTCCAAAACACACTGGGAATCTGGCCATTCCTTACCACATTCGACTCGTTTTCTGCCTGGATTTTTAACCTGATGCCGGACTAGAAATTTCCTTTTAAAATGCAAGTCCCGTCCACTCACCCGTCTGATTGAATCTGCATTGGCACCCATCCTTAGGGCAGCGAGGAAGGCCCTGTGCCATGCTGCCTGTCCTGTTAGCTCTCTGAACAGGCCTGCCTCTGCACTGGCCTCTGGCCACGCCCTGCAGACAGGGACTGCCCCACTGGTTCCACACCCCCCTCCCACCTCAGGCTTTCCCCCCCTCCTCTTCTTCTCCTCCCAGGACTCTCCACCAACCCCTCATCTCTTTGAAGTCTTTGTATAATTTTTTTATTGAGTTTTATTTAGGGGAGAAAGAGAGAGAGAGAAACACCAATGTGCGAGGAAAACATCGATTGGCTGCCTCCTGCACATCCCCTACGGGGGGAACATGCACACAGTCTGAGCACGTGCCCTGACCAGGAATCAAACCAGCAACTTTCCGAGGCAGGAGACTAGCCCAACCCACTGAGCCACGCTGGCCAGGGCTCTTTGAAGTCTTGACTTAAAATTTCTCCCACCCCGCACCCCAACAAACCCCTAATTCCCTATCCTCTCTCCAAACTGTCTTCTGTCCATAGCACTTAACCTCCAATATGCATTACAACTGGCTTATCAATCACGTTTATTGTTCATCTTTTCTCTCTCTCCTCCTCCTCCTCAGGATGCACACATTGACCAGGGCAGGGATCTCTCTGATTTTATCCATCAATATGTCCCAAGTACCTACCACACTGTTTAGCACAGCAAGGCTCAATAAGTACTTGTTCAATAAATAAGAGTACCCACAAGCATGAAATTTTTTGCAGAGGAATTTTTAAAGTCATTTATTATCTCAACCTTTTAAGAGGATGTTGTAAATTAAATATTCATCATGAAAACTCCTTTTGCCCCCACTTGAGTATGGTGCTCAAGATACAGCCCAGCCGGCGTGGCTCAGTGGTTGAGTGTCAACCTATGAACCAGGAGGTCAGGGTTCGATTCTCTGAGAGGGGTGTACAGGAGGCAGCCAATCAGTGACTCTCTCTGATGTTTCTATCTCTCCCTTCCCCTCTGAAATCAATAAAAATATACATATTTTTAACTATGACAGGTGATAGTGCCCCTGTAAGAATCCCTCCGCATCTGAACCCACACCTCCCTGGACCTGTTTTACAGAGCACCCTCATCCTCTCTTTGGAAAATCCTTATTAAACATTAGTAATGGTGACAACCAGCATCTGTCTAGCAATTTATGGCTTTGTAACAGCCTTATACGCCCATGAACTTGTTTGATTCAATAGAGAGAATTTACGACCGCCAAAAGACTGGAGTTTCCTAAACAAAATATATACTATCCCTGAGTTCCACTGTTAGAGATTATAAAGCATAGAAGATTTTTTTAACGCATCAATTCGTGGTTATTTAGAGGATGTGACATGGTCCCAGTTGCCCACACTGGACATATGCTTCTATTTATGTTATTTCATCAAATATTTGTAGGATTAAGTCACCCGGGCAAAAAATAGCATGGCCATAAGTAGTTCCATTTTCTCTGTCCCACTGACAATAAGTAATGCGCAGTCTTAGCCCTAAGACCACCGGTTCTAAATTCGGCTCCATTTGTACTTTTGATTCAATACCATGAGCATGTGTGTGTGCATATTCCTCCCTCTCGTCACAGACACACACCTCGTTAAATTTGTATCTTGAAGAGACACCCCAGGTAAGAGCCGTAACTGACCGTGTAGACCATAAAGGAAATACGAATTACTAAGTGACCCTTTGATGAAAAGTAAATTCCTCCCCTCCAGGGAAATACAAACCCTTAAACAACTTCTAAGGAACTCCGCGGGCAGCAGCCAGAGTCCACGGAGTTACAAATGAAGTTGTCTTGTCTAACTTCTCAGGCGGCTGGCTAGCTTCAGCTGTCTGCCCTCAATAGAGTTAGCATGCTAGAACCGTTGCGGACAACCATGAAAGACATCCCTATTAAGAGACTTTTTTTTTCTTCCTTCCATTTGTGCAACTGAACACAAATAAAAGACTCGTGATGGAAATCCCTAACAATTTAATATGTTTTCTAAAAAATCTATTATGCTCCGAAGATTATAAACTCTTCTTTTTTTTTTTTTCATTTCAAATAAAAGCCTGAGAGAGAAAATGCAGAGGGCTCAAAAGCATTTCAACAAGCTTCCTGTCTCAAAACAGGATAAATTAAGTGATAATACGCAAGGCGAGCCAGGCAAACTTTAGAGCGCCAGCAGAGATCTCAATTGGTATAGCCTTCCTAGTAAACTGATTTGCAATATATTCCAAAAGCTTCCTAAATAGGTGTATATTTACAATCTGGGGGAACAGATCCCGAAAAATAATCTTGAGTGCTGTAAAAAAATATATTCTCAATGATGTTTATTATAACGTTAATGGGAATGGCAAAATTATTAGTAAACTGTTGTTGAATAACAGATTAAGTGCACCAATGCATATTCGAATGTTAGACAGCCATTGAGCTTAATGTTTACCTGACTTGAGAAAGATAGTACTTCCAGGAATGACAGTAACAAACCAAGGCCTATACCACCCCCAACAAGGTAGCTGATCATTAAAAACAAGGACATTTTAAGGGAAAGAAGAAAAAAAAAGAAAAAAAAAACAACAACAACTTCATCACAAGAAACACTAAAGAATTATGCAACCATATAATTTTAACCTTTGGAGTGATTCCCCACCCCCACATCTAGCACAAGTTTAACCAAATTGACATTCTCCAGAGCATAATGTAGTTTTACAGAAACTATGTAAAGGGAAGTGTGTCAAATCTCATTTGCATGCCCCGAATAAGAGAAAGAGGATGAAAGCCTGGAGGAATAACAGCGGAAAACACAAAGCATATTTGGGAGAGAAAGCAAGGAGTCAGAACGCCCTGGACTCCTTTGACCCAACTTCTGAATCACTGTGGTGACTGTTCGAAAAATAACTCCATCCCGCACCTGAACACGAGTTGTCTGGAAGGGAAAGGGCGAAGAGGCAGGAAACCATCTACGGAGACCCACTGACGCTCTTGATATGAACGATATCAAAAAGGAGCTTCAAGAGAAAAGGTCCCTGCCAGGCTGGTGAAGGGCTTTTCCCTAACGGGAGGTTATAGCACCACAGCAAATGCACCCCCAAAGAAGGGAGCAATTAGCGACCTCTAAAGAAGGTTTTATTGTGTCTTTAAGCCATGGCTTAGTAAGATTCCTGGAATTCAGTGGAGTTTGTCCATACTCTGTAGAGTAGCCCCTTTTATCTATGCAGCATACATTTCAAAAACATTTCCCTCCTAGCAGAGAATGTGTGACACAGCAGGTAGAACGGAAACACATATATACTATGTTTTTCCCTAGCCTATCTAATACCTGCGATAAACCTAAATGTATAAATTAGGCACAAGAATTAAATGAACAGCAAAATTAATAAAATAGAACAATATGCTATGATAAAAGTTAAGGGATGTGATCTCTCTGTCTCTCACAACCAATCTGATCATCAAGGCAGCCACTAAGTGGCTAACGCGGAAGTATACAGAGTAGGACAAAAGGCTGTTTTATTTCCTGGGCAAAATAGAGCAGGGGGGCACAAGATTTCATCAGCTCTACTCAGAATGGTACACAATTTAGAACTTATGAATTGTTTATTTCTGGAATTTTTACTTAAAAAGTTTTTCCCTCTGTTGACTATGTGTAACTGAAACATTGGAAAGCAAAACCATGGATAAGGAGACAGGACACTACTGTATATGGACAACGGTACAAGTTAAAAGAATCAATTACTAGATAATTTCTGGACATCTCACCAATTTATTCATTAAAAATATACATTAGACACCATTCGAAGCAGTCAGCATGCATTATACCAAGAAAATACGTTGTAACCAGACATGCACCAAATAACTATCATTAAATTATTTAAAGCAAATACTTTAGAAATACATGGTACTAAACTTTAAAACACCTCATAAACTGACATATTAAGCAAATAAAACAGAATTAGAAATTATTTCAATTGTTTCTTTTGTACATATGTTTTAAATATTACTAATTTTTGTTGCAGGCAATTCACAAGTGCATTGTTTTCCGATTTCAGATAAAACAGAAGAACCCAGGATAAAACTTGAAAGTCCTCCTCCATCCCAATAATTCCAGTGTTAATTATTGTTAACACATTACTATGTATCCTCCTACCCTCACATCTAAGTATTAACACATATATACGTACTTATTACATACACACAGATTTTCCCAGAATACATCATTAAAAGAGCAAGTTAATAGAAAATATGAGAGAAATTACAATGATGTTTGTGGACATTAACTATTTACTAGGAACTTCCAAGGAAGATAATAAAATGGAGAAGAAAAAAAATCAAGCAAACAGTTGAATAAAATGTACAATCATTGAATCTTCCTGTTGATAAGACCATTGAGAAACCGGGAAATGAAATGTGATCCATTGCTAACCAAATAAAAATGGCGGAAGTGAAAAACATCAAGAGATAAAAGAGAAATTCCCCAATGGCACTATGATAACTGCTCACAAACCAGTAAGCAGGGAGAATAGATAATGCATGATTCTTCAACGACATTTGCACAGAAGGGGGAGGGGGGGTAGGGACTCAATTTATTATAAGGCACTTTTATTTTGTTTTATATATATTTGTACTTTTTAATGTCACAACTAAACTAAACAAGTTGAATATTTTAGCTACCTGCCTAAATATTTGGCTTTAATATTTTTATTCGGGGACCATAAGAAGAAAGGAGCTTATTTCATACAGAATGCAGGGAGCTAGCCCGGCCAGCTCAGTGATTGAGCATCAACCTATGAACCAGGATGTCAAGGTTCAATTCCTAGTCAGAGCACATGCCCAAGTGGTAGGTTCAATCCTCAATAGGGGGCTTTCCCGAGGCAGCCAATCAATGATTCTCTCTCATCATTGATGTTTCTCTCTCTCTCTCTCCCTCTTCCTTTCTCTCTGAAATCAATTTCTACAAAAAAAAGTGATGCAGGGAGCTACCAAATAACTAAAACTATATAGATGCATACAAAAAAAATGAAAAGAACTTATACTTAATCTATCTGGGAATTAATAAAATATAATTAGCTTGAAAGGCTACCAAAAATGAAAATATACGTTGGAGAAAACTGTATAATTCTAAGAAGTCAACATAGAGACAGAATGGTCAAGAGGGCTATTACAGTTATTTGGCCCCCCAATTTCTCTTAGGAAAGAATTCACTGTAGAGCTAGAAGCCACAGGACCACTGTGGTTCAGGCAAAAAGTAACAGATGATCTTCAGTGTGAAGTTTCTGGAAGAGTTTATTTCACGATCACATTGACCACAACGCATGACACATAATTCTGTAGCATCAGCTAGCATCCTTACACAAAAAGAAAGTTGCTCAGGACAATGATAGGAAGGTACAACACAAAAATGTACCTTTTATTTTACATATATTGCCCCAAAGAATCACCTCTTGAAGACAATCATACTCTTCAAAGAAACCTTATGAGATCCTTTTGTCTAATATTTAGTCCAGAGTGGTGAACATCTAAGGCATTCAAAGACACTGTCTTTTTTTTAAGCGTTCACAGAACAAATAGTCAGATTTCCTAAAGCCTCGTTTCAGTTACTGTCATCAGAATCACCAACCCACACAATCTCAGAGCTGGAAAGAGCCCTCAAGTGGATGCACACATTTCTGACCATCTGGCTAAGTGGTCAGCCAGCTTCCCAGTGACCACGTAGTGAAAGTGTCCACTCACTTAAGGTCATTCTCTCAAAACGCTTTTTTCATTCTTTGACAATTCAAACCAATAGGAATATTTTCTTTATATGCATTCGAATCAAACTTTTTAATTGTCACCTTTTTGTCCAAGTTCTGTGTGCTGAAGTTACCCAAGGGCAAGTCATGTATTTCTTTCATTAAAAAACATACATATCGCCGAGACCGGTTTGGCTCAGTGGATAGAGCATCGGTCTGCGGACTGAAAGGTACCAGGTTCGATTCCGGTCAGGGGCATGTACCTTGCTTGCGGGCATATCTCCAGTGTGGGGTGTGCAGGAGGCGGCTGATCGATATCTCTCTCTCATCAATGTTTCTGACTTTCTATCCCTCTCCCTTCCTCTCTGTGAAAAATCAATAAAATATATATTTTTAAAAACATACATATACATGAAAGTGAGCAGCAAGTTGCTTCTCCAGACTAATCCAGTTTCCCAAAGAGAAGATTCCATGTTTTCCCTGCCTATCTTTCTCACCACCTTCTGTGCCCACTCCAATTCACCCCTCTCTCTTAACGAAAACACAATTTTCTTAGAGTGATTTGAGGCAACCAGCTCTGGGTGATTCTCTCACTTATTCTAGATTACATATGACAAAACAACACAACAATTAAAATAAAAGACCACAATGACGTTCTAGTCATTACGGTCCCTATCCCATAGAAGAGGATTTTGCGCCTCAGATTAAGAGTAGGCTAATCAATTCCCTCCTTGGCTAGTCTATGAACTATGGTTTCCAAGAGCGAAACCAGATCTAGCTGCATCACAAACAGGAACAACAGCTGCGGAAAGGAGAGAAAACAATTCAACCAAGATAGGACTGACAGGTTTCTTGGCCTTTTCCGAGATCGCCTTCTGTTCCATAGTCCTGGGTAAACCAACAAGCTAAACAGAGAAACAAGGATGGATACTCTATGGTTCTCCATGTCTACATGGAAAAGGCTATAGAGGATCAATAGTTGCCAGAGGATGAATTCTTTTGGTGTCTGCCCTTATCCGAGAAGTGTCCATATTTCTGCAATCTCACACTTAAGGTTAAACATATGCATATTATAGCATGTATAATAAATCCCCAGTAGGGTTGTTATGCCTCAAACTCTGTATTTCAAATAGTTCTGCAAATGCCAAGAAACAAGAATATGCAACTGGCCACAT